>OX439391.1:600000-851550 GCA_949319315.1 Zelleria hepariella
GTGTTTGGAATGTATTTTTAGAAACAGCTACTGCATTACGCATTTTTTTAAATTTTTGGTAGGATCTACGTCCTGTTTAAAGTAATTTATCGAAAGAATCTAAACAGTCCAACATGCCGTGGGCGGAGATGTCCCAGCTTACCAAAAATGTTTGCTCGAGACTATCCAGGGAGGAGTTTTCTTTTTGTGTACTGTGTAGATTGGCTGAAATGAGTTGGCTGTAATGAGTTACATTTGATCACTTTTGCGGAAATCGGGTATGATAGAATATAGAAAGACGTTTATCAATAGCCACGGTAAAAGAATAATAAAAAAACATGGGGACACTTACATACTAGGTACAAGCAACATAAATGTTGGAACACCTCCGCAGCTAAAAATAGGTACTGACTCATTTGTTGTAAAAATAAATAAATAGGATTTTATTGTTTTTTTTTCTGTAGGTTACCTTTGTAAGCCTACAACACTGATTTTCCGTCAGCCCCTGATTCATCCACTCCCGGCCGTCACGAGGAAAGCAACAATTCCTAAATAAAAGTTTGTGAATGTTTGTGAGTGAGTGAGTGAGTGTGTTTGTTACTCTTTCACGCTGAAACGGCTAAACGGATTGGGATAAAATTTAGAATAGAGATATCAGAATAACACATAGGCTTAATATTATTACGCTACACTTAGGAGCAAAGTAAATCACATATTTATCCTTTTTCTGTAGTCCACGCGGACGATGTCGCGGGCAAAAGCTAGTGGTATATGATTTTAAGAGCATAAGCATCCCCTTAACTGGCTTGTAGATTCGGCGGGTCACGTACCGCCCGACTCGAGATAGCTCAAGTATTCGCCGTGAATAAGCCAAGATAAAGTATTATGGATAAATTTTCATGCACACCTCACATGCGGATATTAGCACGTGCCGGTACCTATGATTATTTGCATACGCGAATTATTTCACGTGAGAAATGTAAAGTGGGTTGCTGTGCTAGTATGTTGAGAAATTAATGTCCTAATACCCAATTTCACCAACTATACTTAATTTTTAAGAACTTCTTTAACTTTTTAAAGAAGTTCTTAAAAATTAAGCACACTTACACGGTTACGTTACGGGCGACTTTACAACAAAAGTGTACACTATAACGTGCTGTCGTGTGTTACAATTGTACAGGCTACATTTTTTATCTTTGCATCTTCGTAATGAGATGATTTATACAGCGTCCAGTGGCACCCTAGATGAGTGAAGTGACCACTCGGCGCTGCAGTGCCTGGGACATGGTTTTAGATAGCGTAGGCTTGCCCAACACCTATACCATCCTGACAGCTTAGTCGGCCTAGCCCACAGGAAAGGCAAGCCAATATTATACGTGTGGAGCCAACTAAGGCGCGGGTTTCCTCACGATGTTTCCTTTACAGTTAGCGAGTTGTTTTGCTACTACAAAGTATGTAACTTAAGTAAATAAATAAAATCATGGGTACATGCCTGCACCGGGAATGGTACCTTGGTGTAAAGGCCTAAGCGATCACAAAGGGACTTAGGAGTTTGCGGCACTGTATGTAACGAATGTTACAACTAGTGGTTCCCCCCGAACTGTGAACTCGCAACCCCATAGTAATATCTCGGCAACCCCGCGACCGATTTGGCTAATGTTTTTAACTTCATTTACCCGCCTAACAAATTACATGACTCTTGACTTAATTCCTCGCTTCGCTTGCTCGTTCAAATAGTTCTATTTATGAAAGGGAACAGAGTGAGGGAGTGTATGAATTATTATCAAGCAACATAGCAACTTGTTTCTCAGCACTTAGTGACAAATGAGGTCTACACTTAACGCATGCACGGCCGTGCAGCATTGGAGTGGATCCAACTCTCTGCATAGCCGTTCGCGCGAGGCGATTTATTATCAACCTCTGGAAACTTGAAACTTATCATTTGGCAGGGCGTTTTAAATCGGCGAGACCGCCCGGATATAACTAGCGCGGGATGAGAATGGGATGCGACCTTTTGGAACTGAGACGCGCGCGGTAAGCAAACTCGCCCCGAAGCAACCTTGTCAAAGTAAAATATGTATGTTTTCGATTGACTTCGACAAGGTTCCATCCCATTCTCATCGGATTATAAGGGGATTCTTGGGCACTTATTAACGTGTGAACAATATACCGGGTGTTAAAAGACCGCCAACAGACCCGAAAGGTACGCATACTAGACACCAAAACAAAGTACTTTTTCGATAAATTGTTGCTGGGAAATGATTTTGGTTTTTTAGGTTATAATTTTGGAAAATATTTTATCACGCAATGGAAGTGTAATGCAGAGAAGTCATACTGCACAAGCGTTGACATAAAGTTGTGTTACTTACCCTCAAAGTGCCGATGTTTAGAATACATTGCGGGTTGCGATTTTAACGTCGTTTTATGCAAGAAATATTCAAAATTTTGATATGGCTTCCTGAGAAGAAATGTTAAGTACTTGATACTGAGCAAATTTCTGCAATAAAAAAAGTTTGAAAAGTCTGACTTTGAACCTCATTATCTCGGAAACCGTTGATTTCCCAGGTATAGTTCCTTGGGCAAAAATGTTCAGTATGATGAGGACAATGCGTGGTTTGCCGCTTTGTTGGCGGTCTTTTAACACCCTGTAGACAAATCTGTTAGAAAATCTGTTGCTGTCTCGGGTGAAGAAAATCTACGAAATCGAGGTTTCGTATTCCCCAATTTCCTCTCTCAAAACAGGGTCAATTTAAAACTAATAACACCACTCAAGAAACTACTTGATGTAGTTTTGTTTTTCTTAAAATTAAAAGTTGTAAAATATAATATAGGGGTTTTATCTCGGTATCTTTTTTATTTTAAGTTGTTATAATTGAACGAGCGAGCGAAGCGAGCGAAGTTCTCCGAGTCTACTGGAACAATCCGGCGTTTGTATGTATGTATGTATGTATGTATGTATGTATGTATGTATGTTTGTATGTTTGTATGTTTGAATGTTTGTATGTATGAATGTTCGTTCGACGATAACTTGAGTAATTTTTGTCGGATCGTCATGAAATTTGGTAGGCAGGTAAATTAAATTAAAAGAATTTTTAAGGTCGAACATGAGCCAAATCGGTCGAGGGGTTGCCGAGATATGGGGTTGTTAAGTTTATATGGGATGAGAGAGGGCGCCACTGCTGCCTCTCAGTAACAATAAAATAGTGCTAAACAGTGATTTTAAAAGTGATAAAAACGTAAATCTAATCAGTAAACAGTGAAAGCAGTGATAAAAACTAACAAAAGTGAACTATAAATACAAATTCTGTTTGGAAACAATATTGTGGATATCGGACGTAAAACTCAGTGGAAACAACAAAAATAAACTTTTACGGGTCGCGAAATAATCCGTAACAAGAACTCTATTTTAATCCAATAAATCCAAAAATTTTGCTAATTGCTAAGGTCCAAAGTACACCAGATTAGAAAATACAAAACAGCGCCATCTATTTAAAAAAAAATTGTTATTCTACTTCCTAACAGAGGGCGTGACAAAACATTTTTTATCAGAGCCATCTAGTGTTCAAAATTATAAACCAAAAAGTCCTTATGCTCAACAATAGAGGTCGCTTTACTTCAAAACTACAAGAGAGTCCTATACAAAACTTAAAATGGAAGAAATACTAGATAAACTACAAAAAATCCAAAATGATCTAGAGGCACAAAAACTTGAAATAAGAAAAAGCGGCGAACAAGTTACAGAAAACATTCAAAGAATGTTTGGCGAAAAACTAAAAATGCTAGAAGAAAAATCTGAAAATCTTGAAAAACGAGTGGAAAATCAAGAGCAAAGACTGTAGGGGTTGGTCCAATTACCACACGGGGGTTATTATTATTATTAGGTTTATATGGGGTCGCGAGTTCATAGTTCGGGGCGAACCACTAGTTATTTCCATATGTAGTAGTTCCGTTTCTCCTTTTGAGGTCCGGAACCCAAAATAGTTATTTGTTATGCAAGAATGCAAAATTATTGTTTGCGGCGAGTGCTTGTATCGAATACCGAGTAGCGAAGGTTTCTAAAATTGAGCCACGAGCGTAGCGAGTGGTTCAAAAAAAGAAACCTGAGCGTAGCGAGGTATTCAGAAGCACGAAACGCAAATAATATTGCATTCGTGCGAAACACAAAAACTTTTCATATCACAGAAGCGAGGAAATGATTTTGTTAGCCAAGCGTGACAAACAATAGACATAGGTAGTTAGGTACCTACCATAGAGGTTAGTGAAATGAGGTTCCTTCTTTTTTGCTTCTTCTCAAAGGAGTATGTGGCATTGCCTAGCAACGGGTTGTTGATTACAAATCATGTCTTCTTGAAGTGTCATAAAATCAACAACCCGTTGCTAGGCAATGCTACAAATTGAAGGAGTTCCTTATTTTTTTTTTTACTAGGAAGTCGAGTTCAAATTTCGAAGCGCACAAAAATACAAAGTGGTTTAAAAAAGGATCTTCTACGATCGCATGTTTAAAGTAACAGCGTACTTTCCGAGCATGGGAGATGAAATAGTTATTTGTTATGCAAGAATGCAAAATTATTGTTTGCGGCGAGTGCTTGTATCGAATACCGAGCTAGCGAAGGTCTCTAAAATTGAGCCACGAGCGTAGCGAGTGGTTCAAAAAAAGAAACCTGAGCGTAGCGAGGTATTCAGAAGCACGAAACGCAAATAATATTGCATTCGTGCGAAACACAAAACTTTTCATCTCACAGAAGCGAGGAAATGATTTTGTTAGCCAAGCGTGACAAACAATAGACATAGGTAGTTAGGTACCTACCATAGAGGTTAGTGAAATGAGGTTCCTTCTTTTTTGCTTCTTCTCAAAGGAGTATGTGGCATTGCCTAGCAACGGGTTGTTGATTACAAATCATGTCTTCTTGAAGTGTCATAAAATCAACAACCCGTTGCTAGGCAATGCTACAAATTGAAGGAGTTCCTTATTTTTTTTTTACTAGGAAGTCGAGTTCAAATTTCGAAGCGCACAAAAATACAAAGTGGTTTAAAAAAGGATCTTCTACGATCGCATGTTTAAAGTAACAGCGTACTTTCCGGGCATGGGAGATGAAATAGTTATTTGTTATGCAAGAATGCAAAATTATTGTTTGCGGCGAGTGCTTGTATTAAATATCGAGCTAGCGAAGGTTTCTAAAATTGAGCCACGAGCGTAGCGAGTGGTTCAAAAAAAGAAACCTGAGCGTAGCGAGGTATTCAGAAGCTCGAGTCGCAAATAATATTGCATTCGTGCGAAACACAAAACTTTTCATCTCACAGAAGCGAGGAAATGATTTTGTTAGCCAAGCGTGACAAAAAATAGACATAGGTAGGTAGGTACCTACCATAGAGGTTAGTGAAACGAGTTTCCTTCTTTTTTGCTTCTTCACAAAGGAGTATGTGGCGTTGCCTAGCACGGGTTGTTGATTACAAATCGTGTCTTCTTGAAGTGTCATAAAATCAACAACCCGTTGCTAGGCAATGCTACAAGTTGAAGGAGTTCCTTATTTTTTTTTTATTAGGGCGTCGAGTTCAAATTTCGAAGCGCACAAAAATACAAAGCGGTTTAAAGAAGGATCTTCTACGATCGCATGTTTAAAGTAACAGAGCACTTTCCGAGCATGGGAGATGAAAAAATAATTACCTAGTATGGAAATCATAGCACCTTAATCTTTATTTCCGTGAACATGAACCATTGTCACGATGTAAAACTTTCTGTTGGATTGCGAAGTTACTAAGGAAATAGCTCTTGCGACGCTAGTTTTAAGGCTGAAACTAGAGCAAGAAATCAAGTCATTCCACATTGTTGACTACCAAGAAAATTACCTCTGCCAAGCGCGGGACTAACGAAAAGAAAAAATAAGTCCTCAGGCTATAAAGCAAGTTTTATCAGTGAGTTCCTTCAGTTAATGTAACATATAAATCTGTGGCCACAAAAAGAGGCGAGTTCGGCACGCGGATGCCGACATAATTCACTTTTATAGTACTTGCCGGGGATATTAGCTGGTGTACGCGAGACTGTGGCGGGAGCACTAGCGTGGAAACGACAAACTTCACTGATTGAGGATTTACATAGTTTGTGTCTCACCTCGAATGTTCAGTCTACTTTGAAATTAAATGTATTCAAATAGAACAACTTCTGCTGACTCATATCACTCCTATTATATTCCTCCTGTTTTGTTCAGTTGTTGTGCAATCATCGTTATCAAAATCATCAGCCCATCTCTGCTCACTGCTGGGTTTCCCCTTGCACCACCTCTCACGGTCTCTCGCCATCCGCATCCATGGATCCTTCGCCGCTGTGACAATCTCGTCCGACCATCGGGCTGCTGGTCTTCCAACTGAACGTCGTCCAGTTCTCGGCCGCCACTCTCCTATCCTGACCATTTCCACTTGAGACCCGAGATTCGATCACCGATATCGTCAATCTTTGTTCCACGTCGGATGAGGACATTTGGTACTCGATCAACGAGTCTGAGGCATGGCTCGGTCTATTGCCCTTTGTGCTACTTTTATACGGTAGTAGACATAGACAGATAGACAAAGTCCATTGCGGAATGGCGACCCTGAGAGGGGAAGAGATCGGTTGGCAGACCACCAGCCAGATGGTCCGACGACATAGCCCAAGTAGCTGGAAAACAGTGGTTGCGCCTGGCACAGGATCGTGCGAGGTGGCGTGAGCCTGAAGAGGCCTTTACTCAGCAGTGGGTGTTAACAGGCTGATGATGATGATGATGATGAGACATAGGCATATGAAGCTATAAATCTCGGTATGGCTACTTATCTAATATTTATAGCCAGCATATTATTTATTTAGACCAGCGTGTTGGGCACCTTTGGATCGGACGTGGCCCGGGGCGGGTTATTTAGTTAGGTAGGTATTTTGTGTATTTGTCTTTTGTTGTTGTAATATTACCCTATTGTGTGAGTGTAGTTTGACGAAGATTGCGGTGGATATGTTTTATAGTTTGACACGTAAATATGTTTTTGAATGAATAAATGTGTACTCATATTTGAACGAGCGAGCGAAGCGAGCGAAGTTCTCCGAGTCTACTGGAACAATCCGGCGTTTGTATGTATGTATGTATGTATGTATGTATGTATGTATGTATGTATGTATGTATGAATGTTCGTTCGACGATAACTTGAGTAAATTTAGTCGGATCGTCATGAAATTTGGTAGGCAGGTAAATGAGGCCAAGAGAATTTTTAAGTTCGAACATGAGCCAATTCGGTCGAGGGGTTGCTGAGATATGGGGTTGTTAAGTTTATATGGGGTCGCGAGTTCATAGTTCGGGGCGAACCACTAGTCTAATATTTATAGCCAGCATATTATTTATTTAGACCAGCGTGTTGGGCACCTTTAGATCGGAGGTGGCCCGGGGCGGGTTATTTAGTTAGGTATTTTGTGTATTTGTCTTTTGTATTTTGTTGTTGTTTTATTACCCTATTGTGTGAGTGTAGTTTGACTAAGCTTGCGGTGGATATGTTTTATAGTTTGATATGTAAATATGTTTTTGTGTGTACTCATATTTATTTAAGTTTATTGTCGCGTTTCGCCTATGCCCAACCCACTAATGTACGTGAAAGCGCGCGGCAGTGCGGTTCTCAGCTCCCTGGCGTGTTATGTAATCATCGTTATCGATGGTACGTGAGACGCGTCGAGGGTGAGGGGTCAAAACTCTGAGCCGTGCCTTATCTGCCTCAAGACTAGCCGTGATGGATAATTAAGACGTGCCACGACAACAGCTAGGATTAGGCTTAATTCTCAGAATAAAAATCTTTCAGTGCCTAATTTTTGTTTGAAACGGGTCGAATCGCGAAGTACAGGTAGCGTCACGAGTTATGAGCGCTGACCTTGTATGCGCAGAACTCATTTTTTGGGTCTGTTTGGCGGGGTACGCGGGGGGCGACGGAGAGGCAGCGATCGCCGGCGAGCGCGGGCGCGTGATTGGTAGTTCAGTCGCTGTAGCCTCTGGGTACAGTCGCGCACATCGTTTTTTTGTTTCATCGCAGAAAGAATGCCGAAACAAAATGTTTTAAAAAGCCAGTTCAGTAAGATTAAAAAAAAATATTGAGAACAATACATATTGGATGGAGATTATTTTCATTGATTGTACACCCGTTTTATCGTAATGTCCGTTAAAATAATTGTATAGAAAACCATTAAAAATATAACGAGTGCAAAATCCGCAAGTAATACTTGCAATCTTTAAGTTTAGTCAGTTTCTCCGATTTTTATAGTATCTCACTCAACTATAGTTTAGCTCAGCGTCAGTCTTAGATCACGCGTGGATATTAGACATTTTGCGCGCGATTGTACACACTTGCGCAGACATCCCCGCCAGTTTCGTCGAGCGCTCATAACTCGTGACGCTACCTGTACCTTTATTTTCCTGACGTTTCGCCTGCGTTGCAGCGGCCGTGGTCACGGGTAAAGGTTATGAATTTACCTACTAAACTAACCGCAATTCAACCCGTTTCAAACCAAAATTATGTGTGAATATCGCGAATCATTAAAAGTTACTTTCAGTGCCTCATTGAAATCCTGCTCCGAAGCGTTCAGTAGTGACCGTCGCCAGTCACGTCCTGATTGATCCATCAAATCCGGTTTGTTCTAGTTAAGACCGGTTCTATCCAATTTCAATTGATCCGTATAAACTTCAGATCAAAGTTGCTCGAAATTAAATTAGTAGTTGATGAAAATGAACGTAGGAATAGGACTTTGACCTGCAGTTAAATACTGGCAAAATCCAGCCATACATCTACTTACAATACGTATACAGAGGCGGAGAGACACATCCCAAAAATCCTAGTCATTTCGTATGCGTACCTCGATTGCCGCCATTCGCAAGGGTTGTGCAAAAATCTGCTTCCTCCGCACAATGGATGGGGAAGGCACTATAAATAACTTAATTTGGACCCGTTGCTTGCCTGAATTAAGGCCTCTTGTATAGGGAGAATGCAAGAAGGTAAAACGTAGCCTAAAAAACTAAGGTCTTTGCATCTACTCAATGAGATATTTTATACAGCATGCAGACCTTTACTCACACTAGCTGGGTAAAGAGACCACTTCTTACTGTTTTGTCCTCTAATCTGTTTGTGTGTACAATAAAGTAATAATAATACATAATACTCGACGCTGCAGTGCCTGGGACATTGTTTTTTAGATGGAGTAGGCTTGCCCAGCACCTATACTATACATATATCATCCTGACAGCTTAGTCGGCCTAGCCAGGAAAGACATATGTGTGGAGCAAACTAAGCCGCTATCTATTATTTATTCTCTAAGAAATCCACTCAACCGCCACGCGTCAAAACACTCGAAAATAGCCGTTATTGACATTTAACAATATTTTAGTTTGACATTTGAAAACGGTTATATTTACGTTGGATATTTTTGAAAATACAGAGGCTGGACGTACGCCATACTCGAGATGAAAAAAAAAAAAAAATTGCAATGGGCACCGTCAAATCCTATTTTTTATTCTATAAATCGAAAATATAGACAAATATAAGAAACTAATTTAAATATTTTCTTAATTTTTTATGTAAATATTTAAAATTTCTAAAAGTTTTGTGTATGACGTCACCACTGGCATTATGTACTAAGTTCATTGCATTCATTCATGCTTTTAAAAAATAAAAATATGTTGACGTTTGAAAAATGTCAGTGCCAAGTCAACAAGAAGGTTATTTTCTCAGTTATTTGACACTTTTGACAGTTGTTTTTTTAAATATTTGTAGGCAATGGAACTACCGCATTAGAGGCTATGATGACGTCATCGAAAGAAAAATGAAGTGAAAATTTTTGGCGATAAATATTCATAATCCGTTTTAATCTGGGGGCACGGCAGTGCCCCCGCCAGGTCGAGCGCGAAGCAAACACTGCCGTACCATCCTTTACTGGAACCATTTCGCCGCATTTTCAGGCTCCTATTTGAGAACCTCTGGATAAGACTAGAACGCAGAGATTTTCGTCATCTAGTAAGCTATAATCACATACCTAAAATCCAAAATTTCAAGTCTGTAAGTCATTTAGTTCCGAAGTTAAGCGAAAGCAAAGTTTCGCATTTATGACACACACTCACTCACTCACTCACTCATGATCATCATAATAGAACTAGTACTTCCCATAAACTCAGAGAGCTGAAATTTGGTACAGAGTTAGGGTTTAATGGCCACATAAAGGGAAAACTATAAAAACTTGGATAATCGAAGATCTGGAGTACCTGGTGACCCTGATTAGAAAACACAAGAGCCCTAATAGAACTAGTACTTCCCATAAACTCAGAGAGCTGAAATTTGGTACAGAGTTAGGGTTTAATGGCCACATAAAGGGAAAACTATAAAAACTTGGATAATCGAAGATCTGGAGTACCTGGTGACCCTGATTAGAAAACACAAGAGCCCTAATAGAACTAGTACTTCCCATAAACTCAGAGAGTTGAAATTTGGTACAGAGTTAGGATTTAATGGCCACATATAGGGAAAACTATCAAAACTAGGATAATCGAAGATCTGGAGTACCTGGTGACCCTGATTAGAAAACACAAGAGCCCTAATAGAACTAGTACTTCCCATAAACTCAGAGAGCTGAAATTTGGTACAGAGTTAGGATTTAATGGCCACATAAAGGGAAAACTATAAAAACTAGGATAATCGAATATCTGGAGTACCTGGTGACCCTGATTAGAAAACACAAGAGCCCAACCAAACTATTATAGATCGACATATACCGCCCTTACAAAAAATATTCAACTTGGTGGGCCGCTTCATTTGATGTCAAAAATCGAAGGTCTGAAGTATCTGATGAAGAACCCTCAGCTGGTCTCAGCTGTATAAGAGATAATGGTAATAATGCCCCCTTCTACTATTGTTACATAAAAATATCGACTGTCATTGCAGAAATCCAGCGTAGTGGGACACATCTTCTAATTTAATCTAGCCTATAGCGTCCTACTGCTGGGCGAATGCCTCCCCTTCTGCTTTTAATACGCATATAAATAAAATTAAAGGAAATCTCTGGATAAGACTAGACTGGCTTTTATACTGATACTTACAATTTAACAAGAAGAAATAGTCTAACGATTAACTTTATTCTACTCGAACATTACACAAATTAAAAAAACTGTTACCAATAAGAAAATCTAATGAAATAAATCAATATGCCCACGTTTCTACAAAAAGAAGTGAAATCCCACCAAAAACATTCTGTAAAAAACTAGCCAGGTCTCGATGGAGCTGCTTGTTTATCTCTAAAAAGTAATGAAATCTAGACAAAGTCGTGCCAAGTCTATGGTTCCTTACTGCGATTTCTTTAGTATTACAGTTAATGTTGTGTGACTTGGCCGTTGAAGGGTATACAAGGGTACAAAACCAGGTGCTCCGTGACACCATTGCACCAATCTGACGCCAGAACCGCTTGTGTGCCCTTCAACGGCCAAGTCACACAACATTAACTGTAATACTAAAGAAATCGCAGTAAGGAACCATAGACTTGGCACGACTTTGTCTAGATTTCATTACTTTTTAGAGATAAACAAGCAGCTCCATCGAGACCTGGCTAGTTTTTTACAGAATGTTTTTGGTGGGATTTTACTTATTTAAACCCCTAATAGTAATCAGTATCCCTATTCCTCGAAATGGTTTTCAATTTACGACAATTGACGCCTCCCTGATCAATGCCCATTGCTCTATAAGTCATAACAATAATTCGGCACATCTTTCAGCTTTCCGACTTTTACACTGGTAGCCATACATCATACAAACCATGGCCCCAACTCGTTAGGATGTCACGCTTGTCCTGAGCCATAGAAATTATTATTTATAGGGGCAATTACGCACATACCCCGCGAGGCCGCGTACATAAGTCATGCTTACTTTACTTACATGGGGTAATAAAGACATGGGAGACGAAAAATTATATTATGGAGACAAATGTTTGTGAAGGGCTTTATGCGAGACCTAAATGGGACTTTGTCCACGCCCCTGCTCGGTTGCTAGAGATTATTATAAAAAAATCACAGGGCATTTTTAAATAGAAATGAAACATATCAACTTCTAAATGTGATTTATAACAACTTTTGTTCTACGACTTTTCGAATACCTCGATACTTTTTATTTATTGAACGTTTCTCTCCTGCTCCTATTTGATACCTCGCGCCACAACTAAAATAAAAATTGTTGAAAAAAAAAATTGCGCCTTCACCAATGTCATAGAACATATTTTTTCTGGAAATCACATTTAGTAGTTGACGAGGAATAAAGCTATTTAAAAATTACTCTGTACATTATCTTATTCGTAGTTTTCGTAGATAGGGCGTAGCGGAGCTACGGCACTCGTAGCAGTGACATGCTTCGTAGCGGGCTACGCAATTCTGTAGCGCTGGGCTTTCTAAAAGATGGCATAAATCAGACAGTGTAGTTTAGTATTAAGTTTTAACTTTAGAGTTACTTGTAGGTACAACCACTGTTTTGTCAGTAAACGTAATTTTCTTTATACAATAATAAATTATATTGTGGAAAGAAACAGAGCAAAGTAAAAAAAAAACTGAAAGTAGTATTATTTTTATTTTTCCCAAAGCACTTTGCTTGGGATTCCAACCGAACCAAAACTACCTTTAGCAATATATAATGTAAACCTAGATAATGGATTCATCCAATGATTCATCCCTCAATTATGCAACATAAAATCCTCGTCCAACTGGAAACAAGATGGAACTCCATCGCTTACATATCCGTTTTGATGTATTGAAGTCAAACATTTGAACAAAATCCGCACGTTATAAAACATCTGCCTCCAGCAGCGATATGTTAAAATGAACAAAAACGCCTGTGAAGCGTTTCTTTGATAAAAAGCCACACCTCATTTATATTCACATGGGAAGAATGGGAACATCAAAGAAAAACTTCCTTGCTACAATATAGTAAGGAGCAGAAGCTCAGCGATTGCATGTTTCAAGACTAGGGGTGGCATTAATGGTCGTCGACTCAAGATCGAACTCGAGTAGGCGATCTCAGAAAAGTCAAATGCTAATGTCAAGCTTTGGCTATTGTCAATGTCAATCTCAAGATAGTGCCTATTAATATGCTGACAGCTACACAAGTTTGACATTAGCCAAGGCTTGACATTAGCATTTGACTTTTCTGAGTTCATCTACTTGAGATCGAGCTGAAGTAGGTGATCTCAGACGACTATTAATGCCACCCTAAGTCACTGTCATTGTGTTAATTGACACAGATTTATGTTGATTGCCACAGAGATACTAAGGCCTTTGCATCGATCTAAAATAGGCTAAAAACTGGTTGTAAATCGCATATAGCATGGCGTTTCAGCAGAGAAGAATCATTAGCCGGGCAAAAGAGCGCAGCGGGCGCCCCTTCCTGTCGCGTGCGCCAGGTTGAGTAAGAGTACCTACCGTTCCCATGAGCGCATAATATTCTAGGACTATTTTGAGAATATTACGAAGAAATTATAAAAAAGGCCTTTGCATCTACCTAATGAGATGATTTATGCAGCGTCCAGTGGCACCTTCACTCATGGGTGAAGAGACGACTCAGCGCTGCAGTGCGTGGGACATTGTTTTAGATGCTGGGCAAGCCTAAAGACAAAACACATAACATAACTGGGTTGCTGCTAGATGAGCTGCACAAACAACGTCGGTTTAGTAACTTTTAATTAATTATTAAATTAAAATGAGATTTATTTGATTTTTCCTTCCTTCAATTGACGTTCAATTTCAAGCCTAAAATTATCTGCAATTTTTCTGTCCGAATCAACTTAAACAAAATAAAATCGATCGAATAAAATTTCTACCAACTCGAGTTTTTCGCGTTTGATCGCGAATTTCTAGGATAAAAGTCCAAAAAAGTGTCAGCTTTTTTGTATTGAGAGTCGTCGACTTCACGGAGCTGACCTTTTGCTTCGGTCTGCATCACCCACTGTCATTTCACGTACATGGTGTTCGCAAACTGCTCGAGCACAGGGTGTGTGCCCGCGGCGGTTCGAGTCCGTGTTGTAATTAATTACTGAGCACGCCCGGGAGGCTACGGCGAATGCCGAAGTTAAGGCTGCGACGGATAAAAAAGAATCCTCCGACCATCCTTAGGCTTTGATCTATTTCTCCCATGGCGGTGTCGTCGTTGGTGTGTAATTTTGGGTCATGTATTATTTCACCTACATTTTATTTATATACAAGGTGTTAAAAGACCGCCAACAAAGCGGGAAACCACGTATTGTCCTCATCATAATGAACATTTTTGCCCAAGGAACTATGCCTGGGAAATCAACGGTTTCTGAGATAATGGGGTTCAAAGTCGGACTTATCATAACTTTTTTTTCATAAATGTATTCAGTATCTAGTTCATAACATACCATATCTCAAGAAGCCATATCAAAATTATGAATATTTCTTACAAAAAACGACGTTAAAATTGCAACCCGCAATGTATTCTAAACATCGGAACTTCAAGCTTAAGTAACATAAACTTATACCTACGCTTGCGTAATATGACTTCTGTGCGTCACATGTCCATTGCGTGATAAAATATTTTTCAAAATTATAACCTAAAAAACCAAAATCATTTCCCAGCAATAATTTATCGAAAAAGTACTATGTTTTGGTGTCTAGTATGCGTGGCTTTCGGGTCTGTTGGCGGTCTTTTAACACTCAGTATAGGAAGCTATTCTAGCTACTTTAATCAAATTAAGGAAAAGGTGGATGTCGTGACGTACCTACGGCTGCGAAGGATAACTCTTAAATTAATCATGATTTCTATTTCACATAATCTATCTATCGAGACAATCCGCAGTAAAAAAAAGCTCAAGCTATATTAATATGCTGACTGCTACTCATGTTCGATTGATTTTGTTTTCTGAGATCACCTACTACAGGGTGCACTCTAAGTCGATGTAGGCTGTCTACTGATCAATACAAACAACTTTTACTAGGTGGCGAAAAAAATGTAGCGAAAAAAATGTCAGCTGTTTCATACATTTGGCGCAGTACTGAGTCGACCTTTTCTATGGAACAGCTGATATTTTTTTCGCTCCATTTTTTTAGCCACCTAGTACAAGTTGTTTGTATTGATCAGTAGACAGCCTACTTAAAGTTTCGCTATCGACTTAGAGTGCACCCTGTAGAGCTTGATTTTGAGGTGACGACTACTTATTAAAGCCACCCTAAATCTTTTTACCCGTTTCCTTTTATACGGCTACATTCCGTGGTGTTTTCATTTGCGATTGTTTTACCAAGAAGACTATTGAATTCTGTAGAGTAGAGGCTCCGTATTTGAGAGACACCTGCCTAAAGGGGTATTGTAATATATGGGAATTGTTATTTTTACCTCCTTGCAGGGTTGGCGGGGTAAGCGGGTTCTGCCGGTTATTAGTCTTGTTATGGAAGGCTTTAATGTTGCCGGTTGGATTAATTTCTTACTTTATAAAAGAAATAAAATTTATTGCACAACCGGTGTCACAATGATTTTGATTAAATTCCTGGTTCCTGAAGAAATATTCTGTGTTTTAGGAACCATTTCCATGTCCCATGCACTGCAGTGTCCGACTGGTCGGTTCACCTAATCTACAGGGTGCACTCTAAGTCGATAGCGGAACTTTAAGTAGGCTGTCTACTCATCACTACAAACAACTTGTACCAGGTGGCGAAAAAAATGGAGCGAAAAAAATATCCGCTGTTCCATACAAAAGGTCGACTCAGTACTGCGCCAAATGTATGAAACAGCAGATATTTTTGTCGCTCCATTTTTTTCGCCACCAAGTACAAGTTGTTGGTAGTGATCAGTAGACAGCCTACTTAAAGTTCCGCTATCGACTTAGAGTGCACCCTGTAGTGTGAGTGGAGACTCACTGGACGTTGTCTAAGGGTGGTATTAATAATCGTCTAGGATGAAATTAAAGAGAAGGTGGATGTCGTGACGTACCAGGCTGCAAAGGAACTGGCCTGTGATCGAAGTGCATGGAGAATGCTGCACCGACAAGAGGATAACTCTTAAATATAATGATGATGAGGATGACCTACTTGAGCTCGATCTCAAGAAGGTGAACTCAGATAAGTCAAATGCTAATGTCAAGCCTTGGCTAATGTCAAACTTGAGTAGCTGTCAGCAAATTAATAGACACTATCTTGAGATTGACATTGACATTAGCCAAGGCTTGACATTACCATTTGACTTTTCTGGGATGACCTACTTGAGGTCGATCTTGAGTCGACGACTATTAATGCCACCATAATGATTGAAAATGAATGAAAATACCTAATTTGAAGTGTTCCACAAGTAACTAAGGGGTCCCTGAAACAATACGCCTCTAGTTAAAACGCGAGGAAGTGAGATCTCACTCTAAAACGAAATCATTACACCACTCACACGTTTGGTTGTATAAATTGTTAATGTAGGTTCGCCTGTACATTCGTAATCACCTCTATACCGTCCGTCAGGCCAAATTGGAGGTCCGTTAGTTGTCTGCCGTAATTACTGCCTGTAATGGGGAGCCGTGTAAGCCAGGAGCGATTGGCGGTTGTAGCTGTCGAAGAAAAGCTTTTCAAGAAAGCACAACTACTTTCAAGAAGCTCAGCTAGAAGACCTTGAACTCATCGCAAAACCCGCCCTAAACCCACGTATAACGACAGTCGACACACAGTACTATGACTCCTGCGAAATTCGGCTTTTCCAGCCATATCCGAGCTAACGCAAGGAAATTCTAAGGGCGCGTTTATATGATACGAATTGTGACCGCGCGGTCGCGGTCGACGCACGAACATTTTCATCTTATTTGACTGAGCGCTAAGGGTCGTTTAAAACTTGTGGTTCACCCCGAACTGTGAACTCGCAACCCATATCTCACCAACCCCTCGACCGATTTGGCTCATGTTCGAACTTAAAAAATCTCTTTGCCTCATACTTACCCGCCTGCCAAATTTCATGACGATCCGACTAAATTTACTCAAGTTATCATCGACGAACATTCATTCATTCATACATACATACAAAAATACAAACGCCGATTGTTCCAGTAGACACGGAGAACTTCTCTCGCTTCGCTCGCTCGTTCAATTATTTCGTAAGATTGTCTGTCACAACTTCACAAGTGCCCCGGGCAAATTGTCAACCCTTTACCTTTCTCACGAATCGGTTACAATAGTTTGTGAAATCACAATCGACTGAAAATTGATTCGGATAGATGCTAGAGAGTCTCTTCAACAAAGTAAGACGTTTTGCCTTCTTGACCTTATACTGGTCTTTGTCAACACTGTCTATCTATTAGAACAGGGGATTTCAACATCGATCACGATTCTTTTCAAAAGTAACGTGATTACGATCGTAATCGAGACTTAATACTAAGTATAACCGTTTAAGCGCGGCTTGGAGAAACTTTACCTACAACTTAAGCTCGATTTAGTGATAAATATTTTGACAGATTTTTGTATGGAGGATACGGTTTAAATCGTTTAAAGATTTACTAGACTAAACTGTGCAAGTGACTAGGTTTTCTATCAATAACAGTGTAAATGGGTCAATAATAATAACAAAAGCCTTAACACAATTAAGGGTATTGGCTAAAGGAGCCAAAAAAAGTGTAGTTGATATGTATAGTGATCGAGCAAACTTAAAATATTACCTTTCAAAAACAAGTCGCAATGACCAACATGCTCTTGTCAAATAAAAAGGCAACCACATACGACCCAATCATTAACACATGATCAGAGCTAATAAAGACAAAAAAAAGTAGCGAGATACTTAGTATTAGATAGTAATAAGTAGGTACATATTTGATTGATATACTTTTTTACTTTTGATAATATTTTGACGTCCAATGTAAATAATTTATTTATAGCCTATTGAATAAAACCCTTTGACTTTGACAATTTTAAGCTCGTCAACTTATTGAAAATGTCTCATTTAAAGGGATTTTGATCGATGTTGAACTTAAATAATAGACCCAGTCCTTAGTCCTTAGCAATCGCTGCCTCTACCGTCCTTGCGCCGCTTGCAAAGCAGCCGGCGCCGATATTTGCGCGGCTCGGACCCAAATCAATTAGTGTGGAAGCGCGGTTTCCTCCCCGACACCTCGCCGGCATCACTTTTGTTCTCTTGGTTTATTGCCACTTTTTAGTTTAAGGTCCGACGATAGTAGCGTGGCGGGAAATTCAATTCATTCACGGTTTTTTTAATTTTGAAGCTAAACTGAGCTATTTTTGTTCAGAAAATTTTCGTTCACGGCAATAAAATTGTATTCTTTTCATTCAATCAGTTATCTGATTGCATTCGTAGGTTCTAGGATCTCCTGCGATTTCTCAACGCGAGGCTTAACTATTTTTAGGACCTATGGTTTAGATTCCAGATCCTAGAACCTACGAATGCAATCAGCTATCGCCAAAAGTGGCCACCGATTGGAATCTAAACCTTAGGTCCTTAAAATAGTTAAGCCTCGCGTTGAGAAATCGCAGGAGAGTTTTTAGCAAAAAACGCATCCAAAAAGAAGATATGTTTTTTTTATTTGCGGCGTAGTTGTGCGTCTTACTGGGCCTTAAGGTTGGAGGATAGCAAGGTGGCGGGAAATTCAAAATTTACACTGTTTTTACATTTTGTAGCTAAAGTGAGCTACTTTTGTTGAGCGATTTTTCGTTCGCGGCAATAACATAGTATTCTTTTCATTATTGTTAACAACAGAACAACATTAATTCAGCCGATTATGTGTTCTGGTCTACGACAAGTTTCTTGGGCAGTGCCACTGCTTTGTAGACCGGAACACATAATCGGCTGAATTAATGTTGTTCTGTTGTTTTCAATAATGAAAAGAATACTATGTTATTGCCGCGAACGAAAAATCGCTGATCAAAAATAGCTACAAAATGTCCAGCCTTAACATGGATTTAACTCGGGAAAATAAATACCGTCGGCAAATTTCTCTAAAGTTCCATCCGCGCACACGAAGCAGGCGAAGCAAACGTTCAGAAGTCGAACCACCTGTTTCAGGGCGTCACGTTTCACATATGATATTAGATATGCGAAAAGTTTAGAAATGTTTATTGAAATATCGACGCGGGCTCGCTGAGTTCGCAACGAATGCCTCAAGGGTCGGGACATGGTGTTGGTGGAAGCGGAAGATATAGCGTAAGAGATAGCGGGCGCGATGGTGTTTAGAATGGGACGTATTGAAAGGCCGAATTTAAAAAGTCCACATTCAAAAAGCCTACTGTCTAAACGTCTAAAATTACAATGCCTAATGGTTCATAACGCTGAAAGTCACAAAACCGAAAGATCATTTGGTAGAATCATTGAAACGCCGAACTTCTAAAGGCTCATTTCTATGACATAATGATATTCGGCCTTCAAGTCCGTGCCCGTTTAGAAATAGGTAGAGATAACATCACTTTATATTTTCCAAGAAGTTTCCTTGCGTTTTGTGTCTTTGAAGTCAATGGAAAGAAGGGAATTATGCAGAACGTGCAATTAATTATTAGGTAAAGTCTTCTCTTTACCGTAAAGAGATAGATTTATTGACCGAGCGAACGAAGTACTTTCGTACTTTCGTTTCGGGCAAAAATGCTTTCGTATGTCCGGAAGTATCTTTGTTCTCGAGATACATACAGGCCCCAGGTCTCATTTCTCAGCCGATTCTCGTAAAAATTTATGAGCTACCAGGTCGAAGCCAATTATTTACCATTGGCAAAAATCTCACTTTGATTTAGGAAAAATGAACTTGGTGGTACCGCGTAACTGAAATCAATAACTGAAAAAAAATGCCGATGTTCATCTACATCGAAATTCATTGAACGAATGATTTTGTGAATTTGACAGTTCTTCGGTACCGGCTAAGGATCGAAGTTCATCCAAATGAAATTCATCACCATCCTAACTGTCAAATTGAAAGCGGGAAGTCTCGGTCGATGGACTTCAAGCAACGCTACCCGTTTACTAAGATTTTTTAAACTATGTTCGTTCATGAACAATACTTCTACTAGGAAATGGCGATGGATCGGACACGCGTTGCGGCGACCAGACAGTCACCTGTCCAAACAAGGACTGACGTGGCAAGCTTATGGCAAGAGACGGCCGAATTTTGGTTTTTCGCATATCTGCTCATATCGTTTAACTGTTTCTTCCTTACTGTTTCACTGTTGTTTCACCACTAGGTGCATCTGAATTGGGTTGCCATTCTAAACCAGCATAGCGACTGGCTTCCCTCGAGACGGCCGGGCCGCCCCCGTACTACCTGGAGGCGCTTATTTGACAAGGAGCCTGCATCGACTGGGCTCAGATGGAAGGAGCTAGAGGCTGCCGCGCAAGACCGCGAAAAATTGAGATCCCTTCTTCGAGCCCAATGTCCCTGATAAGGGATAAAAGGATATCACCATCATCATGAAGAATAATTTACTTCTAATTCAGATTATTATCCTACTAAACCTCTCCTAAGCAGACTACAAGGCGCAAGTTTTGAACAAAAAATGAAGTACAAAAACAGCCTCTGGAGAAAAGGGCTTCACGGTCCATTAGGTCCCCGCGCACTCTGACCACACACTAATGAGCGAACTTGTCTAACCACGGTTCTATGGGGATGGGAGACTGGGTGATCTGTTCCGAGAATCAGAATTCACTTATTGATTGCACTTGTTTACCTATATTGACGTCGGAAATGACGGATTTTTTAAATGTCGGGATAGCGCACTAGTTTCGACCTCGTTCGGAAGCCTTAGTCGTAGAGGGGAGACGGAGCACGCGCCGACTCTCACTGCGGCAGACGTTGTGCCCGCGCGGACAACACACTAATGAGCGAACTTGCCGGTTCTATGGGGATGGGTACTATGGACTAGGTACTCTATTCCGAGAAAAGTAAAATAATTCAGAAAAATGCTTTATTGCAAAAAAATTGGTTAACATTTCCCTAAATGAAACCCTTAAGGTTTTAACAAATAATTAATAATTTTGAATCAATGAAACATTTAAAAAGTACTTTACTTGAATAATGAAGAGTACTGGTTTCAACCTCGTCGGAAGCCTTAGTCATGGAGAAGAGACAGAGCTTGCGCCGCCGGTGCCTGCCTCTCACTATAGACTTACGTTGCATCCGCGAGGAAAGATCCGGTGGTGGGTAACCTAATTAACATCCGTTTAAATTTAAAACATACTTATCCCATCTTTACAAGGTGTTGTTTTGGTTAGGGATACTACAGGGTGCATTCTAATTCGATAGCGGAACTTTAAGTAGGCTGTCTACTGATCAATACAAACAACTTGTACTAGGTGGCGAAAAAAATGGGACGGAAAAATTTCAGCTGTTTCATACATTTGGCGTAGTACTGAGTCGACCTTTTGTATGAAACAGCTGATATTTTTTTCGCTCCTTTTTTATCGCCACCTAGTACAAGTTGTTTGTAATGATTAGTAGACAGCCTACTTAAAGTTCCGCTATCGACTTAGAGTGCACCCTGTAGATTCAGATTCAAGTTTTTCTATAATAACCCCCAGGGCGGACCCCCCGGCCTTCTTAAAGCGCGCGCGTGATGCGGCGTCCCGCAAAAGATAGTAAGGAAGTCCATAATTTAATGATTTTTGAGGTATTTTTCACTGTTTTTTTTTGTGTCTCTTTACAAAACAAATCTAAACCCATAAAGTGTCACTATCATAAGGATAACACCGTGCCACCTACCCCCCCATGCTTGGCCCCAGACGTATAATTTATCGGCGGAGTCCTCGGGAATTTCCCAAATTGATTACTCTCCGAACCGCCCTTTTGATGTACGCAGGTAAGAGAGACGGAGCTACCTGCAAGGTAAGTGTTTCATCTTGTAAGAGTTTTTATCCCGGTTAAGTTTTAATGACATAAACATGCTTCCGATTTCGTATGTCTTGAAAGCGCTCAAAACCATATTCTTCTTTGCCTGCCGTCTCTTGAACAATGAGGGCTGCCGTTTCAGTGCTCCACTAGTTGGCGCCACTGTCGAGTAAGGCCATGAAGATATTTCTTGAAGTTAGTACGTCAAAAAAAGTTTACTTTTGACACTTTTTTCGTGTCAATCCTTTTGTTCATAATAATGGTAGGTACTGGTACAGTCGGCCACAGTCTCAGATACCCCTTTTTATTCGATTGGCGCCCTTATGCCGCGCGCGGTAAGAGCTGCCATGGGGTATCTGAGATTGCGGCCGACCGTACATCGATACCTTAAAATTTTCTTCTTATTATTCTCTTATATTTCTGGCTGTTACCCATAATAATTGCAACTGGCAATGAGCATATCATACAATCTGTCACGCTTTCGCGTCTTTTCGTGCAAGCGCCAGCCTCTATCACGAATGATGATGTGCCCATATTCGACGCGTTCTATCGCAAAACTAAATCTTCCAATAAGTCCGGCAATTAGTCCGGCGGAGGCTACATCACCGCAGTACCTATACCAAGAGGCACCAGCCGTGCCGCTGCGGTAGACGTTCCAAACGGCACCATGTTAAACGACTTTGTCATTGGCTCGTGGACAGACCGCATTAATCTAACCCCGGACCGTATTCCCGAGAGCACTTGACTCTCCTTCCATTGCACCCTGTGGCTGATTGCGTAGCACAAAAAAAGTAAAAATTTCGTCCGCGCAGACTTAGTTTTTTTCCCGTTATCACAATAAAACATAGCTTATAGCACTCAGCAATAACCCATTAGTGAAGGATTTTTTATAATCGGATGAGTAGTTTTGGAGATTACCCCCTACATACGTACATACTTACAAACTTATCCTCTTTATAATATTAGTGTTGATAGCTAGTGGTGATTTTGCAAATTGTACCTAGCATATTTTTTACCACCTAGTGGGTATGATGTACTTAAAACACACCCCCTGCACTATCAAAGCGTTGGCCCGAGATTTCGATCCCGTGGACCACGCGTTGTTGTCTGCTTCTACCAAACTGAACGGAGCAAAGATGCAGATACCTACTGTTATAGGCGTCTAGCTGATTTAACGCGGGTTACCTACATTTCAAGAAACACTCAAAGATTATCTTTTCTTTTTAGCCCTATCCTATTATTTTGAGTCCGCTAATCTGCTACTCCTTATTGCAAACTTTCAGTCTGGGTTGTCTCTGTTCAGTTGGTCTCGCCCCAAGTCTTCGTGCCTTTGTGGTCGTTGTGGACACTGCATCTACCGATGTTAGCTAGCCCTAATGCGTAGTTTGATACCCAAATACACACGACAGCACGTCAGACTGTACACTTTTGTTGTAAAGTCGCCTGTAACGTTACCGAATAGAGTGCTAGCGTGTAAGGGTCGACGTGCTGTCGTGTGTACATCTCATTTGCTTGCGCTGTTTGGTGAATGAATATTTATCAGCATTCGCTGCAGTACGTCACAGGTCTCAACATCTCTCTGGCGTTCAATAAAACTGTAAAAGATCTCCAACAGAGCTAGTTAGCGTCACCTACTCGTATTATAGGCACAAAGTTACTTAACAGAGAAAAACTTTAAGAAATTTTATTTTATTTAATCGCATCATACCATTTCAAAGAGAACGATCATAATAATTGGGTTCTGACACCAGAAAATATGAGATAATATCAGGAGATACTTAACCATATTATTTCTATCACATTGAATAGTGTTTTTTTCTATGAGCTACTCTTCTGAAACACCCAACGCGTCTTCTTAGCATCTACGATGCCATAGTCTGAAACAACCGTTTTGAATCGTCGGTCTTATTCTTCTTTCGTGTTGAAAGTGTCACACACACACGTCGCGCTGGGGTCGCCTCCAGGAAATCCGATAAGCTGGACTGTGGAGCATCAGGACAGGTATGACGACGCGAAGTTGTCGGTATGGTTTAAGATTGTAACAAAACATCTCTTCTGGCTCTATTTCTCACATATCTTTCATGCGGGCAACACCACCACGCAGGCCGTTCAGGGATTTTCACATGCTCCAATCTTCTCGTCAGTCTGAAGTATGTGGAAAGCCTATCAGAGTTGTCAACAATGAATAGGCGACTATGATATTATGTAAAAGTGCACCTGTCCTGAAGAGTTTTCTATCTATCTATCTATCTATCTGTCCAGTGTCCAGACCTAGGTACTTACTTAATGGAAATAAAGCGATCATGTTACTAATGTTACACCATCAATAGCTGATGTTATGCGACTATGGTCGCTCGGGACTCTACACTTGCACAGTACGCACAGCTGATTTTTTGGTCAGAACATCGTATCTTTATTTTTCTTCGAGGTCTGGTGCATCCTATTCTTCCCTGAATAACCAGCAATCAGCAATGCACTCAACGGACGTCCCATTTCGTCTGGCCAAAAGATCTCAGGATGCAACCGCAACTTTGTAAAGAGCTTTGATAAAACTGCCGGATGCAGAGTTTTTAAAGTAAGGATTTATTGGCTCTTTCAGATTGTACGTAGCTATCACTGAACTTATGTTTTTTGCCTGTTTTGAGTAATTAAACTTGTAGATTTTTCCTTTATTGCTTTGTTGATATACCATTTTTGTGACAGTGACTGATGACAGCGATAATTAAAAACAAGTTCTTCACTGTTGTGCATCGTTTGAGTTTTGCGGCACATTTGGGCCTGTTTGGTGCATTAAAATTCACCGTTGTTCAGTTTTCGATGGATTTACGAAAGTAAATAGCTCAACGCTACGTGATGACAGAGGGTCTTTGGTAAATGGTTGTGTCGTTCACTTTTATACAAATACCACTATATGATAATCTTTGTGTGTTTATTTTGCTCCTAAGCACCAAAGCGTGATAATATGTAGCCTATATGTTATTCTGATGTCTCAGCTATCTACATTCCAAATTTCATGCAAATCCGTCCAGCGGATTCCGCGTTATAAGGTAACAAACACACTCACTCACTCACTCACTCACTCACTCACTCACAAACTTTCGCATTTATAATATAAGTAGGATGAACTGAGTGGCAGTAAAATGAATTGGGTGGCAGTACATTTTTCAAAAATCGAACTTCGATTTTCGCCAATGGTAATCGGCTTCTTCTTAGCCGGTAGACCCCCTGATTGCTAATTTGAAGCTAAAATGTCTATTTCATTTCATTCACGGTATTTCTAGTTTTTTTACTATTTTAGTTCAATTAAATTAAATTTCAGAAAGACCCACATTTTTGTCAACTTAAACCTCGTTTTAACGATGCATCAGAAATCCACGAAGCAGACGACGCCGATAATGCAGATGCTTAGATGAAAACAAAAAAGGGAAGACACGGCACTCACCCATTACGCGTGGTCCTGCAAAACTGAGTCCATGGACTCACTTTCATTCAGTCGCCGCCGGTTTGACACTGTTCTTGTCTCGCTCGGGCTTGTTGGTTTAGCGTATCGCTTATTCACCGAGTTAAAGCTGTGTGCTGTGCATGAGTGCGTTCGAGCCCATTTTTTCACTACTAGTAAGAATGTGCCGTATCTTCCCTTTTCTGTTTTCATCTAAGTGCAGATGGCATTTCTTTTGACGTGCCGAAATAAATAAATACCGTGCATCCAACTCAATAGGTACTTTGAGAATACGTACTACTACCTAACCCATCGGTAGCGGATTGTAATGGCTCAAAATTGGCGGGCGGAGACCGTCGTAGTTGGAAAGTTGAGAACTACGAGTTCTTTGAGGGGTAGGTATTCGAAATTAGGTTATCCGCCGAAGAACTAAAGTCGCTGCCGTAAAGTTGGAGCGCTTTGACATCTCTATCGGAACAGGGGCTTAAGTCTGTAAAGCAAAGGCTTGTCGATGGCGTCCCACCAGAAGGACAAACCGGGGTTTCCTAATTTTTCGCCTAGCCAGCGAACTAATCCTCTAGAATTAGAATCAGAATATTCTTTGCTGTAACACTAAAACATCAAAAGGACCGACAGCATGAATAAATCGTAATTGAAGCCATATACTGGGAGCCCATTTTGGCGCCATTGCGTTACAGATTTAGGCCCTAGATAACCGCGGCAAAATCCGCTCAAGTTTGATATTGGCTGCATGATGGAATCTCCGGTCGTTCGAAGGTTTTGTCTACAGCTGGAAGAGATCGCTTTTAGCGATAAGACCGCCATCAGTACTTTTAGGTTAATAAAATTCTTGTAAATATATTTTCTGGTGTGCAATAAAGTGTTATCGATCTATCTAATCATAAAGCAAAATACCTAGCTCTGGCGCACCGTATAATCGCGAAAGAATGTCTTTCGACTGACAAAAGTCAAAATTAAAATCGGTACCTCGCATTTCGCAATAGCATTCCTGTTCCGGAACTTCCGGCGGATTACCGGTCGCTCCTAAGCCCAGTGTTGCCAGGTGACCGTCTCGGTTTCCCCCAAACCTTCCCCGAAATCCCCCCAAAATTCAGGTCTGAAGAAAAAAAACCCCACATATGGCAAATCAGCGATCAGTGGGAAGACCGCAGCCCGACGGTTGGACGACATCGTCATTGCAGCGGCAGGTCCAAGGATGCGGATGTCTAGGTACCGTGAGAGGTGGCACGAGGGGAAATATTAGGCCTTTGCATCTACGTAATGAGATGATTTATACAGCGACCAGTGGCACCTTCACTGACACTAGATAGATGAAGAGACCACTCGACGCTGCAGTGTCTGGGACATTATTGTTTAGATGGAGTATGCTTGCTCATCACCAGGATGGTATCATCCTGACAGCTTAGTCGGCTTAGCCCACAGGAAAGACAAGGTCAATTCGTGTGGAGCCAACTAAGCCTCACGATTTTTCCTTCACCGTTAGCGAGTGGTATTGCTACTAGAAATTCACAAATGCACGTAACTTTGAAAAATCGCCCCAATACTATGGAAAACCCTAAAAATTGGAGAGATTCCCCCAATCCGGCATCACTGCCTAAGCCGCGTCAAGCCAGGCGCAAGATTGGCAAGTTTCGGGGTTTTAGAAAATTATGAATTTCAATATTCATATATTAAAATGTGGGCGCTTTCCCGCCGTGTTTGTCCAAAGGCGTTCACACGCGAACGGTCTGGGATAATACACCCAGTCGAACGGTGACTCCAACTTTGAGAACCCGCATCATATATGGTGCAGTGAGTTTATTAGTTAATTAGTTTTGCTTTTGCCCTTGGGAATATGGACGGTGTGAGGGTGTGTTATGAATTTATTATGAAGTTATTGACAGTTGCAAGTCAATATATCTACGCCAACATTGTTTATGCTAAAAAACATATTGCAGAGTTCGATACATTAGGTAGCCATCATAATATAAATACTAGGAATAAGCACAAGCCTACAATTCCAACTCTTAGGCTTAAGAAGGCTAGGAGCTCATTTCTCGGCAACTGTATACGCTTCTATAATAAGATCCCAACAGATATCCTAAGTTTACCAGAGGCCCGATTCAAAAAATGTGTAAGGCACACGTTGTGCCAAAAGGCCTATTACAGAATAGATGATTATCTAAATGACAAAGAAGTCTGGCACTAAACCAGTTCAGCGCACGATCACCACACTTACCAATGTGTTATTTTTTAAGTTCCTACCTGCATTACAAACGTATTATTTTTTAAGCACGAGATCCATGGAGTTTCTTTACCATGCTTCTTCTCCAAGAACGATCAGAGCTAGTGAAGCTGGAGAAAAAAAAGTAGCTAGATACTTAGTATTAGATAGTAATAAGTATCTGATTTATATACCTTTTTTTACTTTAGATAATATTTTGACGTTCAATGTAAATAATTTATTTATGGAATATTGAATAAAACAAATTGATTCTGATTCTGATTCTGAATTATTCACTCCCCTCAACAAAATGTTATTACAACCTGGGTATGTAATGTTATGAAATTGCTGGAACGCCCACCGCAATACAATAATTCGCTGAGAATATAATAGACGGTCTGACAGAATTATTAGACTCGACATGATAATAATAATAAAACAAACGTTAAAAGAAGTAGAATACTTTTCGAAGTGACGAATAATTTTTCACCTCAGAATTTGAAACTGCGAAACTTTGTATGTACCTACAAAATACTACAAATCAACCCACGTTCTAGTAATGTCTTCTATCATATTTTTGTCATTGTAAGTACTTATTTATTTCATTTCCATCTATTTTATATCCGTAAGCCTTCACGTTGTGCGCATAGTTAGTTAGTACCTCGAATCGGGTTATTCCTATCTGTTCACCCAGATATACAAATGGGCATTTTTTTTCCACTTTATTCACCTGGAAATTCGTTTATACGGAGCTTAGTACCGAGCATTGCTCATTCCATGGCTCTTTGGAAAATATTTGTTCATAACGTCCTTGGTAAGAGTCTATGTCTCAGAAGCGTAAGTAAGAGTGGGCAACACACACTGGTTGAAAACCTTTTTGGCAGTTTGGATTTAAACACCTGCTCAAGTTTATTTCTATAATTATTCTATAGCGATATCGATTGAGGGGAAAATATGATGATGATGTCTTCCTAGCCGAAACGGCTACGCTACGGCGACTGCTGCTGGTGTGATGGACTTCGCTGGTGTGCCCGAGTGCTTGTGAGTGAGTGTGACTAATGTAACCAATGAAATTCTGTAGCCTATCTTTGCGATGAAGGTTCGTACGCATATGTCCAATTTTTAGTACTCCATTCTGGTAGTTATATTTGATTGCCGCAGGTGGTCGGGCTTTCACTTGGTCTCGCTTGATGTCGAGATCCCTTTTGCGTTGCTCCTCGAAACTGAAAACATTTGTTTGGACAAGATGCCTCCACTCCAGTCTTTCAGCCGCGCGTTGTTCCCAGTTAGTCCCAGGAAAATATAGGTTACCTTGTAACTAGTGGTTCGCCCTGAACTATGAACTCGTGACTCCATAACTCAGCAACCCCTCGACCGATTTTGCTCATGTTCGAACTTAAAAATTCTCTTTGCCTCATTTACCTGCCTACCAAATTTCATGACGATCCGACTAAATTTACTCAAGTTATCGTCGAACGAACATTCATACATACAAACATACAAACGCCGGATTGTTCCAGTAGACTCGGAGAACTCCGCTCGCTTCGCTCGCTCGTTCAACTAAGTCAGCGCTAACAAAGTCGCAAGAAATGCTAGTAGTGGAATAACCCGATGAATCTCGCTCGTCCGCGGCTCGCAGTATCGGTTATTGTGGCGGAATTGTCCCACCGCCCGATTGCTATTTAACTTGCAAATGCTGCTTGTCTGCCGCCGGTCGATAGAGAGCTTCCAATGATTCTGTTACCACCACTCTGGCAATGTTTTGCTAATGCGACGTGCGGATTGAGTGGACTGTCAATCGACTCAAATGATTACCTGTGGACATAAATAAAAACTCACGCAACCACTCCGTATCCGTACCATATTTATAAAGAAAAAAAACTGGTTGTACGGACCCCAAGTGCGGGAGTCCGAGTCTCACTTGTCCGACAGACGGATAGACAGATAGATAAGAATAAGAATAAGTTTATTTGCGTATAAGATTATACATAGAGTGTTTCAGAAGTATTTTAACTAGGTGTTATTGATCCGGAGACATCGCCGATAAAGTGCAAGAAAGTAGGCTGTGATGGTTTGGGCACGTAAAGCGGAAGCCACCTGACTACGTCGGAAAGGAGGCGCTGCGTCTATCCATACCCGGGCGGAGATCCAGAGGAAGACCGAAAACCAGGTGGATGGACGTGGTCAACAAAGACCTCATAGAATGCGGAGCCTCCGAAGACGACACCAAAAACAGGGCGAACTGGAGGGAGAAAATAAGGAAAGCTGACCCCGCCACCATGTGGGACTAAAGCTCGGAAGAGAGAGAGTTATTGATCAGGAAAAGATCTTAGCTTCTGTTGCTATGCTAGACTAGAAGTCTGTATTATATATTTTAAAGACGCATTGCACAAAAGTAGGTATGTTACTGCTACGGCCGACTGTACAGCGGTCTGCAAATTTAAAATTCATCGCATTTTCCTCACAGATGTGTTCGGGAGTGCTCCGGCAGTCAGATAAGGGACCGGAAGGTGGGTATTTGTGCACGCAAAACGCTCCAGCGCATTTACAATTCAAAGGAGATTATTCTCCCACCGGCACGCGAAAAGAACCCTTATTGATTTAAAGAAATTAGGATATTTTATATCCGATTTGGATAAAGATTGAGATCCGGGGATTTCTTTAGTGGTTGTATTATGCATGGTAATGAGAGCTTTGAATGGTTTCTAAATGGCTATCAAAGCTCGTTCGCGGTTGGTCGTAGATACGTTTGTGTATTAAACGCATTTTTTCGTCATTGCGCACTTAAAAATCGAAAACGGCGTATTTTTTGCCATCAGCAGCTGCACTTCCTACCTACGAGATTACCTGACGTTATAAAGAAGCGTTGCGCATTGGCAAAAATTGCCGCCCGAATGTTGGTAATATTTATTTTGATCTTATTTTTGCGCGAAGCTCTCTCCATTTTCAAAGTGCAAATTCAAATCAGTTCATAGATGGCGCTTACAGACGGCGCCATATAATGTGTGCTAAGCGAAAGTTTACAGTCGCGTTTCGGTTCTTCTATTGCCACCCTGTAAGCACCATCTAACAACTGATTCGAATTTGTTCTTTGAAAACGGCTCCTTGTTGTCATTTAAATCTATAGCGGTGGAACGAAATATGTTTCTTACTTCTAGCAGAGGCACTTCGATGATATAGTACCTATTTTTTAGTGATCACGCCAGCAAGCGTAGCATACGATTGGGTTAGACATGTCCATGGATTTATCTAGCTGGCCTACTCTACGTCAAAAAGAGTGAGATAGCTAGAGTTATAAACCCATGAATACGCTCTACGCTCATGAAAACCCGACGTCGCTTCGTAGTACTTTTTTTCTTTATTGTGATAGTACGCTTGCTGCACTGCGCCAGCGCTTACAATAAGTCAAAAAAGTTTGCTCATAATATGTGCATAAGATAGATAGATAGATAGATAGAGAACTCTTTATTGCACAACAGAAAGAATATTACAGATAAAATTTTCAACAAAATTTTGTACAAAAAACAAGGGAACTAAGCCGGTGTTGCCGATTCGACAGCGATTGCTTTTGAATTGCTTCCTGCTTACTAAGTGCCAGACACGTAATCAGAGCCCCGGTACATCAGTAAGTAACAGTGAGCGAGTGTGGCGGACCACACGACGATATGTTAAACATTTTCCGTTCCGCTGCGTCTAATGGTTACGGTTGACACGCGCCGCTATTCTGTGAAGAAGTGGAACCGGCTTACAAGATCTCGTACCTCACTCTGACGTTGCAACCATGGCAACCATAGGAAATGGAACCGGTTTACAAGATCTCGTACCACACTCTGAGGTTTCATGCAACCATGGCACCCATCCATGGGAAATGGAACCGGTTTACAAGATCTCGTAGCATACTCTGAGGTTACAACGATGGCAACCTTAAGAAATGGATCCGGTTTACAAGATCTCGTACCACACTCTGAGATTGCAACCATAGCAACCGTAGGAAAACAATCATAGCTTCTTTTACAATATGTTTTTTTTTAAAGTTATAAAATCAAAAATCTCAGTCCTGATGGTAGCTATTTTAAGGACGTAGAGTCCTAGGATCTCGGACCTTTAGATACTCGGTTTTCGCATAGGATTTTTTTTTCTATCTCCTAAAAATCACCAGGATTGAGATGCACTGTAAATAATTATTTAATTGATCAGGATTTCACGTTTACCGGTATTTTTGTAAAATAATTTTGGACGGGATATCATAACCTTTTAGAACAGAATAAGTCTACCCAGTTCAGCTTGGCCACAGTCTCACAGTCCGCAGACTTGGCTCCGTTAAGAAGCTATGAATTTTATGAGTGCACTCGACGGCTGTGTGTGACGACTTACGTAGTACCTTGTTGCTTTGTTGCTGTGGAACGTCGGAGTTTTCCTTGCTTTGCTTCCCTGTGCACATGTTGTGGTTAAAGTTCCCGTGTTATTGTTGGCAGATTTTCGGGTTTCCGTGGGAAAAGAGATCCAATATTGCATTGCTTGACAACTTACGAAAGTGGTGCGAAGAAATCATAAGATGTTTGGGTGGTTCCGTATTCATTGTAGGTACGATTTTTTATGCTATAGGTATATTTTTCATATTTGCTTCCTTTGGATGCTTCAAAGGACGTGATGGCCAAATTTATAATAAGTAAAAAATAAAAAGTACAGCGGCAGTGGAAAAGATATGTGGAACAAGAAAAGTGGCTTAAAAAACTGTAGTACTTATCCAAAGCTAACTTAATATTAATTTCAGCACCTTTCCGTCAGGTTTTCTTGTTACCATAAATACAACATACTTCTTATAGGTTTTCCTGTAATCTAAAGGTAAAGACCTGTTTTCTATTTTCTTATTAAAAATTTTAGGCTCAGTAATTTCGGAGACAAGCCTTATCTCCGAATGCTCAATTTTCGCAAATTGGGTGTGTGTGATAGACGGACATACACACGAGTGATCCTATAATTGTTCCGTTTTTTTCCTTTTGAGGTACGGAATCCTAAAAACAATCAATTTAATAATTTATCCTCATAATCCACACAGGTACACATTCTACTAACCAGAACATAGTCTTTTTGTTAACGCATCAACAGCAAGAATGTACGAAATCATGGCGTACTTAATAATCGTAGCTTGTTTCTCGATCGCACCCTCATTTCCCGGATGACACGGCAATAATTTCTCCCAATATCGGCCTTTTCTGGGCCCTTAGCCTGTAACGCAATGCACAATGGTGCCAAAATGGGCTTCCGGTTGACGGTTTCAATTACGATTTATTCATGCTGTTGGTCCTTATAACCCTAGAAAGATAATCTGCGCCTCAAAGGCGCAAGCAAAACACATTTATCGCTGTCTCTTTTTAACGGGTGTGTTCTCAAACCTGTCGCATCAGGTAATCTCATACGTCGCCGAGTGCAACAGCAAGGCGGACGCGTGCCACCGGTAAGTAGGTACTTTGGTTTTGTGGTTTTCGCTAGTTGTTGCGCTCGCGGAGCGCATGATTATCTTTTGTGTAACTTTAGACGGAGTACATCAAGTTTGATTAGTTGTTATTTTTATGTTTTTTATGTGTTTTAGGCTCTTAAAAATCATGGCACGAAATAGAAATTTTGCTGATGAAGAAATAGAACGTGAGCTCTATGGCACAGGTGATGACGAAAATTTTTGTTATTTTTTCTAAGAGGTTTAGAACATTGTGTTAGATTTTTATCTAAATAAATAATTTCAACTAAGATTTGACTTTAATTTATTCTATTACGTATGTACTTTATACCAAAGTAGGTAGGCCCAGATTTAAAAGCTAAACATGCCACAGAGAAGTCTTAATGTTTAGTGCGCTCGAGAGGCGCATGATTATCTTTTACGTGACTCCCAAAATGATTGATTATCTTTCTAGGGTTAATGTTTTTGTAGTACAGCAAAGAATATTAAGAGTCTAATTCTAGAGGATTAGTTCGCTGGTTGTAGGAGAACAACGAAAAAATCCCGGTTTGGTCCTTCTACCTGGGACGCCATTGATACGCCATTGTGTTACAGGCTAAGGCCCCTATTCTCAGGGCAGACTATTCATTTTTACAGATGATAGTTATTCATTGTTAATGGGAAGAAATTAGCCATATCATTGGTTAGATAAAGCGTCATTGCTAGAGTTCCGATTGCTTATTCTGTAAAATAAAAAACTGCATAGTTGCTACTCCTCAAAACCTTTATATTTGCGGAAAAATTGTTCTTATCGAAATGAACAATATTTTTCTTCAATAAATAATACAATGACAATTGTCGAAAAAAATATTTTAATTTATATTTTCCCGCAAATTAATCGGTTTTGAGGACTAGCAAATCGGAAGGCAAAGTTTTTTGTTCGAAAGTCCGTTATTGGCTTAATCTTATCTTTAGACAATATTGGTTCAGTAGTTTAGATTTTACAACGTTTCAAAGATACGGTTTTATGACGTCACGCGACGGTCTGCATACTGTTCGAAGGTTGGCGGTCATAGGAACAAAACATTTTAGCGCATAAAAACAAAACTACTGGACCAAAATAAAAATATTTAAATTACTTTCTCAATATTGTCTAAAGCCAAGATTAAGCCAATAACGGACTTTCGAACAAAAAACTTTGCCTTCCGAATTGCGCAGTTTTCTTTACACACTGGGCATATATTCAGTGTGCTGCTGAAACGTAATGTTTTAGGAAAAACGTCCGTTTTTGTTATTGCTTGTTGTTTGCCATGGGGGAACAACCTTAGCCAAAGATGCCTTCCCATGAACAGATAAAATGGAAAGCTATCGTGTTGACATTCATAAATGTTTTGATTTTTTTGCTGAAAAAAAAGTAGTCGGCGCCCTTTTTTTAGATCAAGCTGTGTCATGGATGTGTTGTGAACATGAAACTGGCTGTGTTAGATAGCTCTCACTCACCTAATTGTAGTGTTCTATATAATAATATGTGTACTTTTTCGATTCATTTCGTAATTTAGTATAATTGATATAGGAATAGATTTTGTAGATTTTCTTTGCGCGCGTGCTAGCGCCTTAACACGATTACTACGCTTGACAGAAAGCATCAATCAAAATGTCAAGTCTTTTGTGATATCAGCAGGTAGACTTTTTGTATACCTAGGTACCCTCACTACCTCCGAGAATTGTCCTCCCCACCTTATAATATCAGGGGCCTTAGCCTGTAACGCAATGGTGCCAAAATGTGCTCCCGGTTGACGGCTTCAATTACGATTTATTAATACTGTCGGTTCAGTGTCGGTCCTTTTAATGTTTTTGTAGTACAGCAAAGAATATTATGATTCCTATTGTAGAGTATTAGTTCGCTGGTTGTAGGAGAACAACGAAAAAATTCCGGTTTTGTCCTTCCACCTAGGACGCCATCGACACGCCCCATTGCGTTACAGGCTAAGGCCCCTGTGCCGAATGCCAATAATAACAGATAAGTCAAATGTGACAAGGAAATGAACAAGACAAACATAGTACGAGTTCTGTCGACGATATCCGTTCAATATTTTCAATCTTGTGATGTTTTAATGAATGACTAATTCACATAAGGATCAATTAGCAAAAAAAACTACTAGTCTTACGAGTATGCTTCTTTTTCTCTCGTGTCGAATGCGTCAAACTTCGCGCTTCCAACAACGTGGCAGGAGAACCTGCCAGCTATATTGTGAAACACCAGAATCGGTGTGTTTGATGCGACGTTGTCTGTGGGCTCCACATCGGCACTGTGATTGCCCGAATCCGTCCCTGTATGTAACATAAGTCCTTTCTCTTCGATTCTTAGTTGGGTTAGGTTTTAACACAAAGCCTAAGATCCTGGTTTCAAGGCTCCACGTGAGATGGCCCCCCTTGTAACATAATCTAGCCCTGCCTTGACAGGCAAGTCTATCTATATGTTTTGGCTATGATCGTCTAGTTAATTTCAAAATTAGTTAATAAATATTGATTCCTAAGAAACCATTTTTGACTGTAGTGAAAAAGTAGTGAGTTAGATAGTATTGAGCTAAATAGTTAACTGGGCTTTCAATTATGGAAAACTAGGGCTTCAGGTACTTCCTGCAAGATCTAGTTTTATCTAAGCTGTTACTCCTCCAACATCAACACCAAATGCTTCCACCAACGTAGGCTTTAGAACTTCGGCTTAAACCAGTAGGTTCGTCCTTCGTCAATATCCACACCGAATGTTTCAGCCAGCAGAGTAACTTCTTCCTGCTTTCAGTAATTACAACGGATAATTCCTCAATTCCTGTATTGTACTACATTGGTAGTCAATAACTATTATTATTCATTCGAATATTCTTGATCATTAGCTGTCTCTTGAATTGTTATGTAATATCCCATTTATCATATGTATTCGCCCACATCGTCATCATACGAATAAGTATGCCTTAGCATATCCAACCTTCATCATCATATTTTGGTGTGCACACCCTTGGTATTTGAGATCAGCTTTGTACTTTTAGTTGATTAATTATGTAAGTGATCGTATGAGGAATGAGGTAATTGGCCCGTATGTATTCACTGACAGAGGCTTGAATGCTTTACTATTAAGATATTAAAATGTCCAATTCCTTTGATTCAATTATGTCATAGGCAGTGTTTGAGGAACTGATTTATTTACTGACATTGGTACATTTGAGATATTATTTATTGATTATTTCAGCATGCGTGTTTGATTGAGTGGATTTATTTACGCAGCTTGGTTTGAGCTAGTATGTGTACTAGTTATAAATTTGACTGAAAATCTTGTAATTTGCCCAGTTTAATTAAAAGGATTTAATTAAGTGTCATAAAGAAAAATGGCTCTTAAGTTTCAATGTGTCTGGAATTATTTCATGATTTATAAAATATGCAATCAATTATTCAGTCATATTCCTGAAGGGATTTAGCAATATTGTAGTGAATATTGTTTCTAGCTTTATTTGTGGAGATGAAAGGAAACAGCAAGGTTTGAAGTTTGAAACATTTGAATATGCGTATATTAACTTCAAAAAAAATCTGATTGTCTAAGGTGTGACTTGAGATTAAGTCTCAGTCCAGCTTGGTTAATGCTTTATTATACAATTTGACGGAAGGAAAAACCTTAAGAGCTGAATCTGAAAAAAACCTTCCAAGCATATCAAAATATCAAGAATAATCAGAATTCGTTTAACGTCTATATTCTTGTATTTTCTCTTAGTACATGAAATATTTGCATCGTCCAAAATGGATGTGCTGGGAGTTAAGCTCAGATATTATATTAATTTAATTATTACTGTGATTCATATTTCACAGTATTATTGGCAAATATAATGTCGAGTATTTACATAATTATTATCCACTTTGTGCATTTACATATTATAATATTATTTGACCATGTACGGATAGCGTCAAAGTTTCCGCTCAAATCTATGGATTATTATGCTAATAGAGTCTATGGAAAAATATCAGTGATTACACTTAGTCTTTCTGAACCTGTATTCTCGGAGGTAAAAATAGAATTCCATACATTTAACAACAAACAATGTCTCCAGGCCTTATGGCTTTGATTTCTACATATCTAATGGAAAATATCAGTAACATTCTCAAACTGTACTCGATTTACACATTTCATATTAAACTGGTCTTTATTCTAAAGGCTTTAGTCTTCACATATTCACGTACATGACTTTCATTGAGATTCGTTCATTCCACACATTAAAAACAATAGATGATTTATACGGCGCCTCTCTGCTAAAACTAATATCTCTCCCTAGTGATTCGATCAATTCATCTTTCATTTACCCTTTCGTATTCATAATTATTAGGGCTTCATTGGCAAAAGTCAGATTATTTCAAAATAAAACAGGACAATTTTCAGCATGAGAATCAATTTTGGAGGGCGTATTTTAGACAAAAGATTATATTAATAGGTATTTACTTTCTGGCTTCTGCGGTCTATGATTTTCTCAATTACTTTTAAATAACACCTGCCTTCCAAAAAGCTGATAATTCCCAACAACACAGATAAATTGCAAATTACGAAATCACCTTGTGGATGAAATTAGCCTCCTGTCTTACACTTCTCTCGTGACATAAAAATATGAGAAAGTTTTCCAAATTATATTAATTTAACTGAGAAGAAAACAAGGTGAATACGCAATCTAGACAAAGGAAATAAATTACTCAACTTGCCCAATCCTTGTCTGGCTCTAACCACCGAATTTACACAATTTTTATCTCCAATCTCGTTCCAGGAACAATTTAGCTATGGCAAATACAATTAAACTCGATAAGTCTTAGTTCTTCCTCGGGCGTCCCTCGAATGTCCACGCTACAGCACGGCTCTGGATTCAATCCCCGAAAGATTTCTCTTTGTTTACAATTTTTCAAAGTCTGTCGACCAGTCTAAATTTACATAAATTAAACCCTATTATAGTCTAAATAAAGTCTAGTACTCCTTGGCAACCACCTGTTTTGGGAATGCGTATGCGCCTCCTCCTTTTTGTCGTAGGAAATTTTGGCAGCTTCTGATTGGCTCGGTCCTGTAAATATCCATGCTTTTTCTCTTGACTGGAGCGAGATGCAAGACGTTCCATTTCTTTCCTTACACAGGCCCTCCGCTGACACACACTGAAGGCGATTAACGGGCTCTTTTCTTATAATTATCTAATCCATATTTTATTGATGAAATGAGGTCTTCTTCCAAGTAGGTATTTGTAAGATGTCGATGTCTAGATCCCTCGTTCTGGTTTTGCCTAGATTGTGCCATCAGTCTAGGTCAGCTCGGCGCTCCCAGTGCCAGGTCAGTTGTCTCAGGTCAGATTTCATTGTTTCCCTGAAGTTAGAAAGAAAACAAAAAACGCGTAATTTCCAAACATACAAATTCATAGGCACAAAATATTACAATTTTGCATCGGTCATTTATTCTCTATGTTTGTGTGTGTGTGTGTGTGTGTGTGTGTGTGCGAGTGTGTTCATTTGTTTCGCTATGCGATGGCTTTGGGCCACCTTTTTTATAACCTTTCGTTTTTGGGATTGTCACCTCTAGTCTCATACAGCATAGAGCTTATTTTAGCCTATCACAACCAATCCACACAAAATCAACACATGTGCTTGAATTTCAGGGTCCTCCAATCTTTTTTTGTTAGAAATTCCTCGCGTTAGTTTTAGTCAAGCGTTCTTAAAAAAAATAATTTATGTGACGTTCCACTTTAAATAAATTATGACCACTCCGAAACTGTTGCAGTGTTGTTTATTGAAAGCGAGCTTGAACTAGGTATACAAGGTGTTGTAATGAATAAGGCTAAATCACATACTATCACAGCACGAAACATCTGCATCTTCTGGTAGTCATCATCATCATCATCAGCCTGTTAACAACACCCACTGCGTAAATGCGCTCTTCATGCTCACGCTACCTCTCATGATCCTGTGCCAGGCGCACCACTGTTTTCTGGCTACTTGGGCTATGTCGTCGGAACATCTGGCTGTTGGTCTGCCAAACGATCTCTTCCCCTCTCGGGCAGTATTTATTCCCAATATTCTTATGTTACAGTTAGCTGGTGGAGAACTGGTGACCATTCGACTTATCGTACAAGGCTGGGAGTTTGTAGGCTGATAGAGTAGGCTTATTCGCAAAACGGCAGCGGCATTATGTGGGCAAAAATAAGTGGATAAATTAACAAAAGTCAGACATGCTTTTCAACGTTGAAGGATCTTTCGATTTATTTCAACTCAGTGCCGAATCTTCTGGCAGCAAAATTGAGACAATGAAAAAAATAATACCATCATCTTGACTTTTCCATTGAATCGATGAAAAATTAATAAACTTACACTCGGTTTTTGGTCCGAGTTGCGAACTCGCGGCGAAATCGCTTCGCTTTCAACTCGCTGTGTGATGATAAGCCACTTTTTGCTCCGCATATAAAAAGTCAGTCTGTCAGTAATTTTGATAAAGTCAGAGCAATTCTACTCAGAACTTTTTAACCCCTTTCTCCCAAAGCATCCAGTTAGAAACTCCAAGTCTTATCAAACAAAGTAGCCCCAGTTCCCCCAGGAGATGCGTAGGAGTAAACATCAACGGCCCGGATAACAGCGCCGGCGGAGTTGTAATAACTTCTTGATGAAAAAAACTTTATCATTGTTCCATCTTTCATTTAACAAGCAACGCTCTGTGGCTTGGGAATCGAGGCCGGCGGAAAGTTTTTTTTAATGTGGCCAAGTAAATAAAACCTAAAATATACAAATACAGGGCGGTGTTTTGGTTAGTGACACCCGACTTAGGGAAGATAGTTTTAGTAACGCTTGAAACTAAAAAAAGTTTAATTTTATCAAACTTTTTTTAATTCGCAAACTACACTGTTAAATTTATTCGTGCGACGTGCGGACACCCCCGGCCTTCTCAAACCACGCGCGAAGTGGTGCCCGATAATGCGAGTGCGGCCGCAAACATTATTATAATAGTAAGGGAGGCCACAATGAAATGATTTTTGGGTATTTTTCACTGAATTATTATTAATTGTTTATTTTTTTTGCATCAGTATCGTGTAAATAATCATGCTGAGTCTGGTGTAACTTTGAAAAGCAACACCTTGTGTACAAATACTTCTATTATATTCTTCATCTTGTATCATCCATGTGGCTATGGAACTTTGAGTGGTAGAGATGCTGGGCATACCTCCATGTTCTGAGTCCGTGTAAAAACTTTATAGTAACTGTTTATATCGCTATGCAATCGCCATGTCATGTAATAATTGAATTTAAAATAATATGAACTTGCCTTTTGATACAACTGTGCAAAAACCGCAAAAACGAATCAAAATTTCATTATGGTAATACAAGACTAGACACGGTGATTAAAAGTGTACAAACAATGAAAACCGCGTTACATTGCAAACCTCATTAATAAACTGAAAAGAGAAGGAAAATAATAATTCAGAACCCATAGAAATGATATTGTGGGTAGCTTGTTCTGTGATCTATTGTTAATATTAAATAGCAATGAATATGTCTGTAATGTTACTTTACAGCTATTACCAAGAGAGGAAAAACTATATTTTCCCCCTTTTTCCTCAAACCTATGTTCGTAATCAAATATGTACTTACTGCAAAGACGGACGTACCTACATTCTCTTCTCAAACATACATAGGAGACCAATATCAATACATACACCGATATTAACAATTTTCGTGGATCATACATAGTTATATACCTATGTAGAGCAAAGCTTCATAAAAATCCGACCAAGTGCGAGCTTCACTCCATACCTTATGCCTAATGTGAGACTATTTAAGGTTGGACGATAGCAACATGGCGGGAAATTTAAAATTTTCACAGTTTTTTGTGGTTTTCACAGTTTTTTACATTTTGTAGCTAAACTGAGCCATTTTTGTTTGGCGACAAAACAACAAAACAACAATAATTCAGCCGATTATTTGTGTTCTGGTCATCAACAAGTTTTTTGGGGAGTGCCACTGCTTCGTAGACCAGAACACATAATCGGCTGAATTATTGTTGTTTTGTTGTTTACCCTAATGAAAATAATACTATGTTATTGCCGCGAACGAAAAATCGCTACACAAAAATAGCTCAGTTTAGCTACAAAATGTAAAAAACTGTGACAATTTTGAATTTCCTGCCACGTTGCTATCGTCCCACCTTAAGCTGAAGCCGGCAACTGGGAGCCCATTTTGGCACCATTGCGTTAGACTCAGGCCCCATCTCTCCAGCTTATACTCTACCACTAACTTTTTGCCCAATCCGCGTGAGCATTTCCTGAGCAAGGGAGTTGATTAAAATTCGTCGCTCCTTGTTAGCTCTGCTCTTTTATCCTGATATTGATGTACGCACGGAAACATTCCCACTCCCGGAAATGTTCCCGGAAAGTTTCCCAATGTTTCCATACATTTTCAGTAAAATTTTTTTTTGCTCGAACTTCCTCTCTGAGCGGCGTTTGCCCAGCTAGTGGGACATGCACAATTTTACAGGCTACATCTTACTTTTTTATTTTTTTTTGTTAATTTACGCTAATTCTTATACAAGGTGTTACAAAAGTACCTAACTTTTTTTACAGGGTAATAGCACCCGGTGATAGGGATCACAACCTAAATAATTTTTTTGCTCTATGACGTTCCGTTAATTTTTAAATTAATAAAATGTGAACGATGTGGCGGGAGAAAAGTATTTTTTAAATATTGTTTTCATTGACTTTCACAATGTTTTAACAACTCAAAGCTATGTAAATGCACCTACATGCAAAAACATATTTTTAAATTTGAGCTAATTACAAAAACAAAAAAGTTATGAAAAATTTTCAATTTTGAGGTTATAAAATAAAAATTGTTTTTTTAAACTTTTTTTTACAGATTTGACATCCTGTTGACCAGTAGGTTACACCCTGTAAAAAGAGTTGGTTAGTCACGTGACATGTATATTTGCATAAGTATCTTGTCCTTGCAGTGTTGCCCCATGGAGACTGTTTGGAATCGGTATTTGATTAAAAAATCCATCTTAAATCCGTGCTACCTTACAAATTCGTTTATTAACTTATTATTTGGTGTATAAAGAATCCAAAACCATTTGCAATTCAGTGAACAAATATTGAAATATCCAAAGTTTGGATCAAAGTTCCCGTTAAATTCCCAGTTGGGGATGTTTCCGGCAATGTTTCCAGCGATTGGCAATGTTCCCGGGAACGGAACATCAACAACTCTGTCCATACCGTTTTATTAACGGCCGCGGAAGTCGGTATCCCTTTGCGTCCGTGACAGGACAGGGTTAAAATTGCAGGTCGAATGGTGAAAAAAATATCGAGAGAGTCACCAGTTGCGGTCAAGCGGTGGGTTCCGCCGGAGTGGTTTTATTTGTTAGTGTTCGTATGTGACATGAGACATCGTGTTAAGGCGCTGTACATAGTGAATAGCCCGCGCGCCAAGAAAAATGCACAAAATCGAGTCCTGTATCAAATAAACTAAAAAAATCGAAAATTTTCACATATCAAACCCTAGAATTAGGTGAGACCTATCTAAAACAGCCAGTTTCCTGTTGACATTCATAAACGTTTTGAAGATATTTTTGATGAAAAAAACTAGGCGGCGCACTTTTTTTCAAACAAAATAACTTGCAATCTGTTTTGGATATCAACATGAAACTGACTGTTTTAGATAGCTCTCACCTAATTCTAGGTTTTGATATGTGAACATTTTCGATTTTTTTAGTGTATTTGATACAGGAATCGTTTTTGTGCATTTTTTTGCGCGCGGGCTAATTCACTATGCCCAGCGCCTTAAGTGTTTTCTGTCTGTCTATCTGTCTAATGTCATTCTTCTGGAGTTTTTGAGGGACTTCTATACCGATTCGCGCGAATTTTACTAGAGAACAAGAAATTAAATATTTTTGAAAGTTTGGTTGATTAATTTATAAATTATTTCTTTAAGTATGTTCTACTTTTTTCTTTTTGCTGTTTACCTGAAACCACAAAGATGTCTCATATAAGGAAAAATCAAATCCTGATTGCAAATTATAATGGGAGAATTTACCAGAGCCGGACCCAAGCGTTCTAAACTATAAACTTAATTATATAAACTATAAAGACTAAAAATAAACACAATTTGACACACACACAGCGCTTTCTACTAAATGCTTTGCATAATCTAATCAAATAAAATGAAATGAAATCAAATAAAATCATATCAAATCAAGTCAAATGTTGTATTTATATGAAAAAAAAAAACATGTGATGTAATTTATGATGTTTTACAGATTGACTTCTAGGGTAATTGTGTCACCACACTAGGCTAGGGCTGTGTAGGTGACATGTTCTACATTTTCTATTAAATCATTTTATTAATGCTATACCTATTTCTGTTTTCCATAAGTATTTACCATACATTTTGTATTTGTTAAATACTTATAAAATAACGAGGAAGAATAAAAAGTAATCTTCCCCATTGACAGCGTAATAAGAACCTTATCGTCTCGCGTACCTACCTAATAAGGAGGTTCTGTGAGCGCGGCGGGCCCCCAAGCCTTCGTTAAAAGTGATTAGCCGGCGGAACGTCAAAGTTCTTTAGTTCCACCTTTGATCGGATGGGGACGATTGTTCCTTTTGCTCCCACTCGTGCTTCTACTTAGACATGTTAATGACTACTGCCTTAGTGGGTTTTTCTCTTGTTCCTTGGAGATTGGAAATTGGTTTTTTAATCGGTTTATCAGGTCTCTCTTTTACAGACATGTGATTGTAATGGACGGAGATAGCCAGCGTCGAACATCTATTTCACTTGACAAAGAACAGAAAATAATATGAAGAGATGACGGCCAACCTCCATTAGTGGAGAGGCACGCCAAGACGAAGAAGAAGTAGATAAGTAATGCTCGTAATATTACAAAAGACATAATTATGAAATTCACATTTTATTAATTTAAAAATCAACGGACCGCAACAGAGCAAAAAACCAAATTGGTTTGTGATTCCTATAACTGGGTGCTATAAAAAGAGTTTGGATCTTTAGTAACACCTTGTATAGCCAGCCCCTAAACTCCATTCAAAGTCTAAAGTCTAAACTGGTCAGCTGAAACGTTTCGCAGAGCCAAAACTTAACCCAAATCCAATTAAATAACTTCTACGAGTAAACCGCCACATCCGACTCATGAAATATTGGTCTGAAGTAATAAAACCAGCCAAGTGCGAATCGGACTCACGCATAAAGGGTTCCGTACCATTATCTATAAAAACGACAGAAAAAACATGTTTTTTGTATGGGAGCCCCCATAAATATTTGTTTTATTTTAATTTAATTATTTATTTTTAAAGTGAATACCTATATAACTTAATATTCTGTGAATATTTCAAGCGTCTACCTACTGCCGTTATCAATATCGGGCAAAAACGAGCAAAAGTATCACATTGGTGTATGGGAGCCCCCTTAAATATAAATTTTAATCAGTTTTTTAGTATTTGTTTTTATTGCGGCAACAGAAATACATGATCTGTGAAAACGAACTGTCACGGTTCATGAGATACAGCCTGGTGAGAGACGGACGGACAGACAGACAGACAGTCAGACGGACAAATAGACAGACAGACAGACCGACGGACGGACGGACGGACAGCGCAACCCTAAAAAGCATTTATAGCCCATATTAATCGAACAAAACAGATTGGGGGATTATTAGAATTCAGCGGCGCTCCCCAAACATAACATTGACGATTTATATCCTCGACAAATCAGACGCTTTATAGTCTGCAGCTATCTTCGGTAACAGTGGAGGCATTTAGATTATGCAATAAATCGTCCCCTAACTCGATCTTATTGGACTAATTTCTATTATAACAGCCTTTGAACAACCTTGTTTGGTAGTATCGACAGTAAGGGTGGCATTAATAGTCGTCAGCTCAAGCTGGAGCTCAAGAAAGTGATCTCGGAAAACAAAATTGGCTAATGTCAAGCCTTGGCTAATGTCAAGCTTGAGTAGCTGTCAGCATATTAATAGACACTAGTTTGAGCTTGAAATTGACATTAGCCAAGGTTTCAAGTCGGTGATTTTGTTTCTGAGTTTACCTACTTGAGCTCGAGCTTGAGATGGCGACTATTAATGCCACCCTAAGTATCAATGATAAATGAAAAGATAATGAAAATAATTTTATGTTATTGCCGCGAACGAAAATGTTTAATTTCCCGCCACGCTGCTATCGTCCAACCTTAAGGCACATAGTTTGGAGTTTTTTGTCTGAAATGGAACCCCTTTAGCCTTTAGTTAATATCTTATCGCATCCCATTTCATTAGCACAATACGTGTATAATGATGTGTAATAAAGTTGTAATATGCAAATGAAATGGCCCTATTTAGCAACATAACAAACTTCATTATTTTATAAGCACCCCTAAAATTGCGGTCGACTGGACGACTACACCCACATATGACTGTGAACTTTGTAGTCTTTCACAGTGTAATTTTCATTAGTTATTTCAGTGATTTTCAACCTTTTTCATGACGTGCCCTTATAGAAAAAAATCCTTTACGCCTTTAGACCTCGACCCCCAAAAAGCCTCATAAAGAAGCTTCGCTATGGTAGCTTGGCAACCACCCACCCACGGGGTCGCAACCCACGGGTTGAAAAACACTGCGTTATTTAATAGATAGAGAATATTTAGAGAATAGATAGTTGATAAATCTTTTGGGGTCCCGCGTGCGCTCGGCCCTCAAAAGGATAACCTGAAGAAAATCTACAAAAAAAATCAAGGTTTTCCATTGTCCTCTCTCAAAATCAGTTCACTCAAAATCTTGTTGAATCAGTTAACACGTCTTTAGTCGCCACTTTTAAAAACGCTTTTTTTGTATTTTCGGAAGGCTTTTTTTTGTATAAATCTAAACGGTCCGACACGCCAGGGCTGGGCTAGAGCCCAGCCCTGGCGTGGGCATGTCCAATCTGTACGTATATTCATAGAACTACTTTAATATTGGCTTCGCTCAAGACCCACGAAGACGTAGCCACCATCGTTTTAATTTTTTTGTCTAGAAAGGAAAGTAATTAACCTAAAAACTTTATATTACAAATGTTTATTTTATAACCAAGTTAGAGATGGAGGAAATTATATTTGGGCTATAATTTTTTTTCGGTCAAAAACTTCATGGGCCATAAAGAGGGACCAGTTTTATTGGGATATTAAAAATAAATGTCCCGCGGAGGAAACGAGCGCTTGGCTACACTAGGATGTTATTTATTTTATTGTATTCGTATGGATGTTATGTTCTTGCTAATCAACTTGAAATGTCTTTTCCTTTCATACTTTAGTGCACAAATAGTACAAAAGTGCTCTGGCCTTGATAGAACACACACCGTTTGCTACAAAAACTTGGTGAACACTGGTTTACTAAGTTAAACACTGTCTTATCTGCTAAACACGGGTTTAACAAGTGTTCAACGGATTTTAAACATTGTCACGGTGGTATTAATAGTCGTCTGAGATAACCTACTTGAGATCGATCTCAAGTAGGTGATCTCAGAAAAGTCAAATGCTAATGTCAAGCCTTGGCTAATGTCGAACTTGAGTAGCTATCAGCATATTAATAGACACTCTCTTGAGATTGACATTAGCCAAGGCTTGACATTAGCATTTGACTTTTCTGAGATCACCTGCTTGAGTTCGATTTTGAGTCGACGACTATTAATGCCACCCTAAAAAAAAAAAACTAAGGCCTTTGCATCTACGTAATGAGATGATTTATACAGCGTCCAGTGGCACCTTCACTCACACTAGATGGGTCAAGAGACCACTCGGCGCTGCAGTGCCTGGGACATTGTTTTAGATGGAGTAGGCTTGCCCAGCACCTATACCATCCTGACAGCTTAGTCGACCTAGCCCACAGGAAAGACTGGCCACCCTAAGACGCTGCTAAAACGTGTCTATGTCACAGTCACAGTATTTTGGTGACTGTATTAGTAAGAACGTGCTTAAAATATACCTAATTAACTTTTTTATAGTAGGTAAGACCGAAAATGTTTATCATATTATTTTATGACCGAATTATGGTAATTGCCATTTACCGTTTGTCGTGTATCGACGCTGTCGCAAAAAGGACGACGCGTCAAAAGCCCAAAAAAAAAAGTTTCATAACAATTTCCGATACCTAATCGACGGGCAAAAATTCTGAAACAATACGTACGGCCAAAGGTCACGGGTCGCGTTCCGTAACAAACATCGTTAGCGGGTTCGTTGTAAATTGGACAGATTTTTAATTAAGGCCTTTTGCTCTTCATGCGAGGCTGCGGCGCGGGCCCCACAATGGATTGGGTTCCACAGCGATCAATTGTAACTCAACACCGAACACTTAGTGCAGTAAAAATATATGGCTCGCGACTGTAGGGTTACCGTTCAGGAATTTCAAAAGTCCTGGCAAAAAGCCGGACATTTCTATAAAAGTCCGGACTATTTAGTCACAAAATGGAATCATTACCCACTTAGTTCGCAATAGAAGATTTATTGTTTTTTGATAAAAGAGAAGTTCGTTGTTGATTAAAGACTGATTCGATATTAGATTACTTAATAATTCGTTTTATTACTTGCATTCCATCAAAAAAAAAAAAAAAAACTTGACAAATTAGAGGACCGGACAAAGTCCGTACAAGAGTCTAACATGTCCGGACTTATCCGGACATATGGTAACCCTACTCGCGAGTGTTTTTTTTTTGTATTGGCAGCGCTGCAGTTTATGACGGCCCTCGGGCGAAGGTTGGGATTCAGACAAAGGTAGATTATAGACTTGCCTTACGAGAATATACAGGGTAATTTTAAACAGCTTTATTCCTGAAACAAGTCAACTTCTAAATGTGATTTCCAACAATATTTGTCCTACGACTTTGGTGAAAGCGCGATTTTATTTTTCCACACAAAAAAGTCGCCTTTGTTACTAACACTATTTGGCTATAGGCCTTGCCTGAAATAAATTTAATTTGATTTAATTTGGATATGTGCTGTAAAAAATTTGTAATTTTGTATCTTTTCCTGACAAAAACTAAGGACCATTACATTACTAGATGGATAGTATAATTAACGTTATTATAAGAATATTATCTCATTAAATTCAAAATTCTACCAGGCGTAGCTGTTTTTCAGAATAATCATCTCAACACGATACCCAAAGACCATACTCCACGATTATTAACATATCACATAAAGGCCTTTGCATCTACGTATGAGATGATTTATACAGCGTCCAGTGGTACCTTCACTCACACTAGATGGGTGAAGAGACCACTCGGCGCTGCACTGCCTGGGACATTGGTTTTAGATGGAGTAGGCTTGCCCAGCACCACAAATCTTATTCGTTCTGATTAACTCACATTACGCGCTAAATAACAGGGGCCTTAGCCTGTAACATAATGGCGTATCAATGGCGTTCTAGGTAGAAGGACAAAACCGGGATTTTTTCTAGGTTCTCCTACAACCAGCGAACTAATCGTCTAGGATAAGACTCATAATATTCTTTGCTGTACTACAATAACATTATAAGGACCGACAGCATCAATAAATCGTAATTAAAACCGTCAACCGGAAGCCACTTTTGGCACCATTGTGTTACAGGCTAAGGGCCCAGCCCCTGTATTATCTAAAATATCCACCGTAAAAATATCGGTTTTTAAATGTCAAAAAATAGATTGTTCTTTTCTATAAGAACTATTTTCGAGTGTTTTGACGCTCGGAGGTTGAGTGGAATTTTTACATAATAGAGGCGCAGGTCTGGCATTCAAGTCGGTAATGAACATTAAAAGGCACCGATGAGGAATGACCCGAAACCGCTATGAATCGATCGGGATCATTCCACAAAATGATTGATGAGTGTGTAACATGGGCGCGACGAATTGTGCGATAAAATTGCGTCGCAGCCGTTTGACGCCCGACCTTCGATGGCGTGCCAGTAGAAGGACCAAACCGGGGTATCCTCGTTTTTCTCCTACAACTAGCGAACTAATCCGGAGCCCTTAAAAACGTTGTCTGTCTGTCATCACAAAAGATGATCCTTACACTATCTAGTGACACGCCGGATACCCTACGGTACCTCTTATCGCATACGGAATTAGTTCCTCAATAGGAGATTTTCCGACAGCTCATAAGTCGCGGTTCCTGTAACTAGATGTCGCTGACGAGACATGTTTATTTATGCTATTTCACGCTCGTTGACCATCGTAGATACGTCCAAACACATTTAGGTATTAGTGGTGGCTTCCATTAACTCATACAAGAATAATAGCAATGAAGTGAAGAAGTATTTTCGCTGTAGTAATTTACTCCGTGATAGATAACATGTCGTATCAACGCCATCTGTCACAGCTTTTAGAACATTATTTTTATTTTTTATCGCTGTCAGAAAATCCCCTATTGAACAAACAGCTGTATCCTAGACTATCACTGACTGTACAGTCGGCCGCACACTAGGACACCCATTTTTGTTCAATTGGCGCCCTTATGCCGCGCGCGGTAAGAGCTGCCATGGGGTATCTGTGACTGTGGCCGACCGTACCTACGCGAGAGTGCGAGAGGCACATGGACTGGATAAAAAAGATAACACACTGAAAATTCATGAACTGTTAACTGTCGAATCAAAAACTCCAACCGGCGAACGAAAAAACATGGCAGCATTTTTTCAAGATTAACCCATCCTCTAAAATCTGCACACGCAGACAGCTTTCTTAAGAGTGTTTAAACAATAAGAAAACAAGAAACATCGTCATTGGTGGCTAGTTTTCGCGCTATTGATGTTATTGGACGTAATATACTCGTACTGACAGCGTGAAACTGACGTCTTCTCTAAGCCACGTCTACCGTCTATCGAACTGCTAAAATCGTGAGAGGAACCATCTGTAGACTCCGCCCATACGAGAACCATGTATGCATTAGGTCATTTCTCAAGGCTAGTGAGATCTCCATGTTTTCTTCTGCTCGCTTCTCCACACACACTCACTCAAATACACCCAACACGCTATCAGCGCGGTTTAACGGCGTCCATAAATAAAACATGGTGCCCCACAGTCTTTTGACAATAATAGATAGCTTTTACAACCCCTTATCATCCTTAAGAGCCCTCGAAAATACTTGACTTGTAGCACACGAGAGGCATTTATATGAATTAGGTGTCTTACTGCGGAATTGATGGCGCAGTACCGTCGCCAAGTCAGAGTGACGCGAGCGGTTTTGCGCGGAGACTCCGGGAGTTTTTCCACCGCACCGTCTGAACACACGCGCCGAAGCAGGCTGTCTTAACTAATTACGTACACACGACAGCACGTCGACCCTTACTATGACCACGTCTTGTACACATGCATGTCACGTCATCCCAAATAACACAAAATTAACAAAAAAAAAGATTGACGTCATGGCTATTGCACTGATTTCAGGTGATTTACTGCTGACCGTTGAGGAGCTCCATTCTTAAACTCCAAAGTTCTTCGTCAGATCTTCATCATTGTATGTACTTATAATCTTTCAAACAAAAAAAAAAACATCAAAATCGGTTCACGTAAAAAAAAGTTCTGTCTGAGGTAACACACTCTGTATCTATGTATGTAATCGTCTGAGGTAGTGGCCACCCCTGGTGTCAGAGTTGTTAGGCTGCCCAAAGGGCCTCTGACATGGCCTAACGATTGTTATTAATCAACAACAACCGGGACCAACCAACGGTTTAACGTGCCTTCCGAAGCACGGAACACACTTAAAGAGAACTTATACAGGTCGAATTGAGTACCTACCTCCTCATTTTTAAGTGTACGTTAAACAATGGATAGGTACGTCACAAACTTGAACAAGTTAACAAAAAGTATCCGTCCATAGGGCGGTTGTCCACTGCACCATCACGTCAACGTCAAACAAGAACGATTTGTATATGTAGAAGTCACGTGACGTGACGTTTCATTGCGGTGGACAACGGCCGCCCATAATGTCGTTCTCGCCGAGACGTTGAGTGCGGTGGACAACCGCCCTCACTCGGCGAGGGTGAAAAATGCAAAACGTACGCGATGAACCGCTCCAGCCTCGGATGCCTGACGCAGAGATTTTTTGCGCTAAAACTGACGACATTTTTGGCTAAGATTTGTCGTAAAAACTTCGGTACGTTCGGGGGAAAAGGCGTCTGCGTGCGGAGGTCTTGTTAGGTGGGTACGATGAGAGGTGGATTAGGAGCTTAGCTGAATATTCATTTTGAGATTTTTGAACGAACCAGCGAAGTTCTCCGAGTCTACTGGAACAATCCGACGTTTGTATATACTCGTATTTATGTATTAATGTTTGCTCGACAATAATTATTGTGTATAGGATTGTCATGAAAGTTCGTCCGTCCGTCTGTCCGTCTGTATTGTGTCTCTCTGTGGCACCGTACATAGTTCGGGTGAACTAATTTCGATGCTTTTTTAAATTTTGAAAGCAGGTTTTCTAGCTTGTTTTTGTGTCACAACCGAGCATCGGATAGACGTGTTTTTTGTGCCGAGATAGTTGAAGGGCGGGACAGTGATATAGGTTACTTTTTGCTCTACACTCATGCCCTCGGGAAGATTCTCAATCCGCACGAGCGAATCCGTAGACAATAGATAGACGGCAAACATTTTCCATTATGCCTAAAGAGACCCTGGTTTGAATAACTTTTTTCTATTAGATTAATAATTTACGATAATATTACTATTTTCCAACTTCATAATAATCCCTGAGGCTCTTAAATCACATTAGCAAAACTCACTGAACTGACTAGTAGCTTACTTAAGACATAAAATATACATGTGCCAACGCGAGCACCATGTATCACCGGTGTAGACAACCCTATGAGACAACCTAGCATCGCTGCTTGTATAAGGCTGCGTCCACATTATGTTCTTTTGTTCCGTACCTATCCATCCGCGTTGCGATCCAAGAACTCTAGTTTGGATGACGTTCGGAACGGTACGGTGATACGCACCTCGGAACACATCGAGCTACTGTCGGCCACACGCTAGGATACCCCTTTCTTGTTCGATTGGCGCCCTTATGCCGCGCGCGGTAAGAGCTGCCATGGGGTATCTGTGAATGTGGCCGACCGTACGTACGGCCCCGATCCTTCAATGTCGTAGAGAGTGTAGAGGTTGGAGGGCCACGAAAACGCGCACGTAGGCAGCGCTGGAATGCACACTTTTAAAGAATAATAAACGTTCAATGAATAAAATTTATCGAGCTTTTCAAAAAGTCGTAAAACAAAAGTTGTTGGAAATCAGATTAAGTAGTTGACGTGTTTCAGGTATAAAGCTGTTTAAAATTTCCCTGTATCTATATATATAAAAATGAATCGCCGTGCATTAGTCTCGCTAAAACTAAGAAACGGCTTGACCGATTTGCATATTTACTGTTTTGTTTAGTTCACCATAGTTCAGGGTAGGTTTAAAAGCAAAGAAAAATGGGAAAAGTTAAAGGATTAGCTGAAAAACGGAAGAAATAAAAATTGGTCATTTTGTATTAGAATCGCCATTTTTGACGCGGAGAGCCAAACTATTTCAGGTGATACGAAGTTCACCGGGTCAGCTAGTAAAAAATAAAAACAAAGAAAGTCAACAAAGCAAACCGCCCCGAGACATATCCGGCCCAAAGGTTCCCATCACACTGGCCTCCTCTGCATCAAATATGCGCCAGAGCAGTAGTCTTAGGTACCCTCGGTTCCTCAGACGCCCTACTTCTTTGATAAAAGCTCTCACCAGTGAGCCCAAAACCTCTGGCGTCTCCAAGCCTATAGGAGGCCAGAGGTGTGAACTTAGGTTAGGTTATCGTATGTGGCCACCACTGGTGTCAGAGTTTTTAGGCTGCGCAAGGGCCTCTGACATGGCTTAACGATTGTTATAATCAACAACAACCGGAACCGACGGTTTAACGTGCCTTACGAAGCACGGAAGCGCTCAGATAAATTACCACTAGCGGCCACCCATCCATGGACTAAACGCGCCCGATGTTGCTTAAGAGGGCGTTAGAGCACTATTTTCCCATACAAACGTAGGTCCGGTTTAATTTCTAAACTACAGGCTGGATTTTGCTGAAACTTTGTTTATATCAGTAGATGACCAATATGGAGGTTTGCAAATAGTTTTTATAATAAAAAATTGCCTGAAAGAAATTAGAGCGATGCGTTTTTCGCGCCGAAAAAGGGGTTACTTTCATCTGTTATTTACTTACATTATAACACTGTCTATTGGAATCTAACTACCTTGGGAACATCAATATTGCGTAGTACTTGTCAGAAAAAAAAAAGATTTTTGAAATACCTAATAAAATGTAGAAATGGCAGCTGAACTACGAAAAATTTTGGGAAAATAGGTCTATTATGAGTAGGCGACATCTCGGACAAAAGATTTTCGGACACTTTGTCCGAAATGTCGCTTTATTATTTTAATATTTTTGAGGCGACATCTCGGACACTAACAAATAAAGCTGCTTTGTACAGTCGGATAAAAAACTCCCTACGATCTTATTTATGAGGAGACTAATAAAAAAATGTTACAAACCCACATGAATGTTTTGCCCCGTGTACCATTGTTTGGCAATCTGTCCCCGCGTCTCATGTCATTGAGCAGGTAACAAAGGCTCAGCACAGCCAATAAGTCCCACTAGTTATAGTATTTTATCAAGACGTGGCGTAGGGCAGCGTTAAATCAAGTCATTTTTGATGAAAAAGTACTAGGCTTACATAAGGTGGTAGGAGGATCACCACCTCAGTTCTAACATCATTACTCGGGGTTTGATAGAAACAAAATGATGTGAGAACTGAGGTGATGATTCTCCTAGTACCTTATGTGAGCCTAGTACTTTTTCATCAAAAATGAGCCGAACGCGATCTGAGTGCAGACTTTAACTGTCTAGGAAAACGGCTCATTTAAGCCGCTTTAGCTATCCTAAAATAGTAGCTGTGGTAACGTTCTTTCTCTGTGTATTATATTTGAATACTTTGGTCAGATAGCTGACTGTACGATACAGGTTCAATATTTTGAGAGTGTCCGAGATGTCGCCTCAAAAATATTAAAAATACAAAGCGACATTTCGGACTAAGTATCCGAAAATATTTTGTCCGAGATGTCGCCTACTCTCTATTATAGGTACTACAACTACAACCAGATACTCGCGAAAGGACACGAACACACGTAGACTCATACAGCCGCATTGCCTCTCACTTTTCCCGCGCCCCGTCTCGCTCTGGGTGAAAAACAGTGTTTCAAGCGCTTGGCCGTCACTGAGTTCCCACGGTCCTGAAGGGGCCTCTTAACTTCGCCAATTGAATAAGAATGGCTAGTACAACCTAGGCTGTTAGCGCTTCAGATGTGAACTTAGCTTTAGAGACAACCTAGCATCGCTGATTGTACAGGGCACTTGCTGACTGGGCGGAGTTATTGTTGCCACTGGAGGAAACTGTTTTTAATTATTGTCTGGAGAAGTTAAATTGTTGTAAGTCGGAACTTTCATAGTTTGTTTACTGTAGGCTTCATTATAAATACTACATGCTTTCATTCCACAGAATCTCATAGCAATTATTATATTATTATCATTCCTGCAAAAAAAAACTAAAGCATTTGCATCTACGTAATGAGTTGATTAATACAGCCTCCAGTGGCACCCTACTCCATCTAAAACAATGTCCCAGGCACTGCAGCGCCGAGTGGTCTCTTCACACATCATTCCTACAAGTGATAGGCTATTACTTCAGATGCACAATAAATGTCCTAACAAGGTTTTCCTTGACGGTTACCACGTGGTATTTCTGCTACAAAATCACAAATGTGGGCTGTGGGCACGCGTGGTGTCTCCTCTGAGATAAGGCCTAACCAGGGGCCTTAGCCTGTAACGCAATGGTGCCAAAATTTGTCAGGTGCCAGTTGACGGCTTCAATTACGATTTCTTAATGCTGTCGGTCTTTTAAATGTTTTTGTAGAACAGCAAAGAATATTCTGATTTATATTCTAGAGGATTAGTTCTCTGGTTGTAGGATAAAAACGAGGAAACCTCGGTTTTGTCCTTCTGCTGGGACGCCATCTACACGCCATTGCGTTACAGGCTAAGGCCCCTGCTAGAGTCCTTGTAAACCACGTCTTACTCGCTGGACCTATAAGTTTTCTTTCAGAGAGAGAGGGTTTGAGGCCTTGCTCACTTGTTCACTGTAGATTGACCATTTTCGCGTTCAGATGCCTCTCATACACTAAAGCGTAAGATTCCGGATCTTTAACGTCTAACAACAAATCATACAAGGTGTTACAAAAGATGCTAACTCTTTTTACAGGGTAATAGTATCCTATGATAGGGATCACAACCTAAATATTTTTTTTGCTCTATGACGTTCCGTTGATTTAATAAAATGTGAACGCTGTGGCGGGAGAAAAGTATTTTTTAAATATTATTTTCATCGGCTTTCACAATGTTTTAACAACTCAAAGCTATGCAAATTCACCTACACCCAATAACATGTTTTTAAATTTTAGCTAATACCAAAAACAAAAAGTTATGAATATTTTTCAATTTTGAGGTTATAAAATAAAAAATTAAAAATTCAACTTTTTTTTACAGAATTGTCATCCTGTTGACCAGTAGGTTACACCCTGTAAAAAGAGTTAGGATGTTTTGTAACACGTTGTATAATAAAATTATCAGTGAAATTGACGAACTTCTTCACGATGATTACTTTCACATTTAGCTACTTTACATTTACGAAACTATCAACATAATTTTCTTGAGAATCCAGGAATATGACGTCATCATACCTCTAGCTCAGCGGTTCTCAATCTTTTTTGGTGATGGAACCCTTTTGGAAAGCGAAATACTTGACGGAACCCTACAATAAAACGATCGTGTTTACCCGACTGACCCAGAGGGAGGGTTATGTTTTTCGAGTGTATGTATGGAAGTTAAAGTAGTTGAACATTCCACTCGTTATCAGGGCGTAAAACTATCTTGCCCAAAAAGTTGAAAGCAATGGCTTACGACAATAGTTTTAAAAATAAATTAAAAGCGTACCTCCTAGAGAAAAACTTCTATACAGTTCAAGAATTCAAACCCCGAATTAAATAGGTTCACTAAAGTCACACACGCCACACACATTTATACACAACACACCCTCACACACCCTCTGACTGATAAAATTAATATGTAGTAGGTAGGTACTTAAGATTTTATATAAATTATTATATTATAGGTTAAATTAGTTTTAAATTTAATTTAATTTTAAATACAATTATTTTATATTGTGAATGAATTAATAAAATGAAATGAAAAATATTATACTAGGGCTAAGTTCGGCTGCTTCTCGGGAATCGTGTGTTACGCCACGTCAGAACGGTCTACCAGAGAGAGGTGTTTTGAATATTTTTTCTAAATTCCTGCGGAACCCCTAGGGTTCCGCGGAACACACTTTGAGTATGACTGCTCTAGCTCCATTAAACATGTATATGACAACTCGCAGCGCCGGAACAGATATAAAGTTATTAAGTTGGGAGCTCGCGTCTAGGGTTACCATCCGTCAGGATACGTCCGGACATGTCCGGACTTTTAGGCTATTGTCCGGCCCTCTCTTTTTTTTTATTAGATGCAATAATAGTAATAAAACTACAAATTAAGTTATCTAATATCAAATCAGTCTTTTATCGACAACGAACGTCTCATCTATCAAGAAACAAAATATAAATGCGTCTGCTACCATGCCTACCATACTGCCGTCATATGCAAAAAGGTGGCAACTGCAGTTGACATAGTTTTGAGATAAATGGCAAAACGTAACTTTTTGCTATGTCATCACTATCCGTTATGTTGCCATGGATATTTTTTACTACATGGATGTGTTGGTTGGGTTATAAAAATAAAACATTGAAATTCACAATATTTATAGAAAATTAAGAAATTGTGACGAAAAAACGGAGATGCCGTCTTTTGAATTTGCATTCCTACAAAACAAATGAGCAATAAATACAGATAATAGTATGATACTACTGTAAATAGTCCGGACTTTTATCGAAATGTCCGGCTTTTTGCCAGGACTTTTCGAATTCCTAAATGGTTACCCTACTCGCGTCTGGAGGCAACTTCGACGAATTCCAAACTTCATCGTTGAATTTTAATGTGGGAATTTTGCAAAGAATTTACGTGTCACCGCCGTCGTCAGGGTCAGGCTCCATCCACCTGATTTGTTGGACCTTAGGCATTATACAAGGTGTTGTTTTGTAAAGAGACATTCGACTAAAGGGTAATAATTTAAAGGATACTGAAAAAAATAAAAAAGTGGCCTCCCTTACATACTTAGAGTGCACATACTACAGGGTGCACTCTAAGTCGATAGTGGAACTTTACGTAGGCTGTCTACTGATCAATACAAACAACTTGTACTAGGTGGCGAAAAAAATTGAGCTAAAAAAATATCAGCTGTTCCATACAAAATGTCGACTCAGTACTGCGCCAAATGTATGAAACAGCTGATATTTTTTTCGCTCCATTTTTTTCGCCACCTAGTACAAGTTGTTTGTATTGATCAGTAGACAGCCTACTTAAAGTTCCGCTATTGACTTAGAGTGCACCCTGTAGTTATAATTACTAACGCTAATTATACACTTATATTTATATACAGGGTGTTGTTTTGGTCAGTAACACCCGAGTCAGGGAAGATAGTTTGAGTAGCGCTTGAAACTAAAAACAAGTTCTTTTTTTTTCCAAGATTTTTTTGCTGCATAAATCACCTTGTTCAAGTTGTTCTATAATAACCGCGACGTGCGGACACCCCCGCTTTCTCAAAGCGCGCGCGCGATGTCGCGCCCGACTCGCCGCTAGCGTTAGTGCGTAATAGTACGGGCGGCCACAATTTAATTATTTTTGGGTGTTTTTCACTGAAATTTTTTTTTAATATTATTTTATGGCTTTAGTGTCGTGTAAATAATCACCCCTGAGCCGGGTGTAACTTTACAAAACAACACCCTGTATTTATTATAGAACAAATTAAACAAGACAATTTGAGTAACAAAAAAAAAAACCTATTTTAGTTCCAAGCTTTACTAAAACTTATATTGTAAGACACCCTGTAGAGGGCAACTGAGTTCTAGAACTCAGAATTCTAGAAGGCCTAGGCCGACCACCCGATACATCAGCGGTTAATATGACTGAACCCATGAAATCTTACACACTGTAATGAAGTGTGATGAAATGCCATGTGTCATCTTCCTAGTATACCTACATATACTAGTGGTTCGCCCCGAACTATGAACTCGCGACCCCATATCTCAGTAAGCCCTCGACCGATTTGGCTCATGTTCGAACTTAAAAATTCTCTTGGCCTCATTTACCTGTCTACCAAATTTCATGACGATCCGACTAAATTTACTCAAGTTATCGTCGAACGAACATTCATACATACATACATACATGTCGGAGTGAGATAAATGGGCTTCTCTGGGGTATCAGGATGGCTAGTCGTTGGCCTACTATGGGATACTACTAGAAGGAGATGAGACAGGAAAACACATTGTTGTTGGTCATGTCCAGCTTTATTGATGATCATGCCTCCACCAGTTCAGTAACAAATACCCAGTAGGAAAGAACTGGCAAGAAAACCTCCCGGGAAAATAGGATATAATAATGTGATCAAGTACATTACCTCGCTCATGGTCTTCACACTTTTAGCACCATCGAATTTAAATTGATTTTATACAAGAATACAAGAAATAATAAATAAATGCGGTAGTCGTCGGGTCGACCCGACGACTAGTCAATCGACTCTGTCCCTAGCTCGGCCGGGCTGTCCCTTTTTATAGTCGCAGGTAGCGGAGCGACGTAACGCGCAGGTGCCCGATGACTCACGCCGGCCGGCCAGCTGCGTTGCCGTCGCGCGATCGGTCAATCACGTGACTATTTCTGTGACTGTCGCTGTCGCGCCTACACGGCCATTCTGCATATAGGCGCGTCCCGGCGCCTAGTCTTTTCTGTACACACGCCTACACAGGCCAATCTGCAGTAAAAAAAATTACACAAGCATCCGTCTCGCTCGGTTATACCTGACCAAATCATGACCATGGGTCTATCACTAGCAATACACAAATTGATACACAAGAGTTCAGAGCTGCAGCACCATAGGGGCTGTCACTGGCAATACACCCATTGATAAGAGTTCAGAGCCATACTGGCAATACACACATTGATAAGAGTTCAGAGCCATACTGGCAATACAAACATTGATAAGAGTTCAGAGCAATACTGGCAATACACACATTGATAAGAGTTCAGAGCCATACTGGCAATACACACATTGATAAGAGTTCAGAGCCATACTGGCAATACAAACATTGATAAGAGTTCAGAGCAATACTGGCAATACACACATTGATAAGAGTTCAGAGCAATACTGGCAATACACACATTGATAAGAGTTCAGAGCAATACTGGCAATACACACATTGATAAGAGTTCAGAGTAATACTGGCAATACACACATTGATAAGAGTTCAGAGCCATACTGGCAATACACACATTGATAAGAGTTCAGAGCCATACTGGCAATACACACATTGATAAGAGTTCAGAGCCTTACTGGCAATACACCCATTGATAAGAGTTCAGAGCCTTACCGGCAATACACCCATTGATAAGAGTTCAGAGCCTTACCGGCAATACACCCATTGATAAGAGTTCAGAGCCTTACCGGCAATACACCCGTTGATAAGAGTTCAGAGCCTTACCGGCAATACACCCATTGATAAGAGTTCAGAGCCTTACCGGCAATACACCCATTGATAAGAGTTCAGAGCCTTACCGGCAATACACCCATTGATAAGAGTTCAGAGCCTTACCGGCAATACACCCATTGATGAGAGTTCCTTAAATAGTCAAATTGTCAAACCAAACACGCATTGTAAACTTCTCTCTCAACTTGCTCGTAGGCTCGCATCTTTGCCCGGAACTGATGCCACTCAGGACAGTCTGGAACTTCTCGTTAGCTGGTCACGTACCGTAGCAAGCACCGATTCATCGTAAGGCATCTGTAACAGAAAATATTCGAGTGGGTAGTTTCTGGTCAACAATGCAGCAGGTATTTTGTAGTTCACGGTTCACTTATTAATCACATATCCGTCATGTGCTACTGCTTGCTACACTTGAGCAACTATTCGGAAAACAATGATAATCGTAGGATTGTACGGGAAGCGCTCTTAAACACAAAAGTGATTTGTACACAAATATTGCTTCTCACCCAAAATTACTATAATAATTAAATCATTCGCTGCTCTAGTCCACCAATGACCATGGCAGATGGTATAAATAAAATAACTATGATTCGACCAGTTTTGAACCAAATTAAGACTTAACGAAAACCACACACAACTCAGTAGTTTTAGCTAGCACTTATACCTTGTCCGTATCGTTGACTACCGCTTATCTAGGACTGTCTTTTATTCCGAGATCTCAACTAGAAAACATAAGCCTGAAAGACAGCATCGCGATATAAGTAAGTCCTAAAGCATCAATTGGTCACGAGCGGTGTACCACCTGAAGAATGGAAAATGATTGCCCTTATGCGGCCTGAATGGTGAAAAGCGGTAATAAAAATAAAAATAAACTTTTAGGAGGCTCGGCTTGCTCACGCAAGGAATCTTTGAAGGTCGCTGTCGACGGACACATCAACATCGTGATCATCAACATCATTTAGGAGCCATTAACACCGGCCAGATCAGCAACAAAATGCACGCAGGTGGTAATATCACACCTAGAAACGTCAAAATAGTACTCAAAATAGGTCTGCGCCACGACAAAATTTCCATCAGCTTTCACACGTTTTTACTGCTTCCACCTATTATCCTTCATCAACACTAGCACAAAATAAGAACTTAATTTCTGATCCTCCATCCACTTAATAAAACGCTTCACACTATGTTGTACTGTAGTGTCCCATGCACAGCTCTTGCTTAAAATGACGTCTCCCAGCACCAGTTCTACGGGTAGTTCCAATAAATGTCAACCATATCAACCATTTTAACGAACAAAACTGCGGGACGAGACAAACCCAATGAAGACACTCAGCAAGTAGTACTTCAACTCCTCATCACCATTCGCTACACTACTGGAAGCTCGCCTTCAGGTATTTAAATCACGACTAACAGAGCAGGACAGACTTATTGCTCCAGCAGCTGGAACCTCGAGAGATCGACGTTGTGGAAAGGCCTTAACCGGCTCAAAGCTGGTACAGCGCAATAGCAACAACCGGAGAAGATATCGATTCCTGCCACCAGACGCCGGCACCACTTGCTAGTATACACTCACCGAACTAAATCCTTGATCGAAGTATACACTCCATTTGCTTGTATCATTGAAGACCTAATCAAGGCCATATCCAGAGCCATAGCCCTCGCGAAGCATTGGCTGCTTGCTGTATAAAATTTGACACTCACAAATAAGAAGAATAGTACTCGTATAAGCATTGGATTTCGGTAGGTACTTCAGTTTGTTTTTTCTTCTGTAACTTGATAATCTGTTTACAACAGTGGGTTCACCCAAGGAGCCTTCTTCATGCCCTGCTGGCGAATCTATTTTTAGGATGGTATATTTATTTTACAATAACTTCTCAAAAATCTTCTTTCACACAAAATAATACGAAATAAAAAAAAAGTGCAACGCGAAAATTCAACTGCCACAAAAGTTTTTTTTTTTTTACTTCAATTTAAGTAGATGATTGAATAATCTGCAACACTACAATCTTCTAACTTACTCAAAGCTATAAGCAGCTCAATTCTGCCTACGCTTTACTTCTGTATTATAAAAATAAAAAGGTATCACCATTATTATCCGTAAGATCCCAGCTTGGCAGTCCGTTATTGGCACCGACATGAATAACTGCAAATGTGTTTCATCCGCAATCTGGTACCATCGCATCAGCTTCGCATACTGTGCCGACCCGCAGCAGGCTCGATAGGCAGGCATTAATCCATTGTAAGAAACCATGAAACAGAAAACATTATATTAAACAGTGGGCGCAACGTTTACAACTTCTGATGTCGGAGTGAGATAAATGGGCTTCTCTGGGGTATCAGGATGGCTAGTCGTTGGCCTACTATGGGATACTACTAGAAGGAGATGAGACAGGAAAACACATTGTTGTTGGTCATGTCCAGCTTTATTGATGATCATGCCTCCACCAGTTCAGTAACAAATACCCAGTAGGAAAGAACTGGCAAGAAAACCTCCCGGGAAAATAGGATATAATAATGTGATCAAGTACATTACCTCGCTCATGGTCTTCACACTTTTAGCACCATCGAATTTAAATTGATTTTATACAAGAATACAAGAAATAATAAATAAATGCGGTAGTCGTCGGGTCGACCCGACGACTAGTCAATCGACTCTGTCCCTAGCTCGGCCGGGCTGTCCCTTTTTATAGTCGCAGGTAGCGGAGCGACGTAACGCGCAGGTGCCCGATGACTCACGCCGGCCGGCCAGCTGCGTTGCCGTCGCGCGATCGGTCAATCACGTGACTATTTCTGTGACTGTCGCTGTCGCGCCTACATACATACATACATACAAACGCCGGATTGTTCCAGTAGACTCGGAGAACTTCGCTCGCTTCGCTCGCTCGTTCAATTAGTTACACCATGTATAACTCGAGAACGGGTGGACCGATTTTTATGATTTTGGATTTGTTGGATTTCTCTCCGCCCCGAATAGCAGAATAACCAGTAACCAGCCAGAACAAAAATAAGTCTGCGCGGACGAAGTCGCGGGCTAAAAGCTAGTAACTAATAAAAAATTAAAAAAAATCATCTACATATCTAAAAGTTTTTCAATGCTTTTAAATTGGCGCCTTGCGGCCAAATGCGGTGCAAGAAATTGGGCTTCGAAGCTCAGGGGGCTAATTTTCGGGAATCTCGCATTCGACACATCTCGAAGGAAAAATCTCATTTTGCGGCAAATGTCACATCTCCTATTCTCACGAACTCATCCTCGACATGGGGCACGAGATATCGGTGAGACGTTTTGCCTTTTTCGCTCGACATGACTCGCGTGGTCGGGAGCAGTCGAGATCGAAATGACACGAGATTATTCCTTCGAGATGTGTCGAATACGAGATTCCCGAGAATTAGGGGCCATGTGGACGGCAATGGCAAAATCGCGTGGCAAAGGCCACCAAAGTTAAATTTCGAAGGTCAAACTCGTAAGTCTGAAGCAGTACACGGATGCGAACATCAAAGAGCTGAGTTCCCTCGCGAGTATGAAAAATTTAATAAACATATTGTAGACTGAACTGACTGCAATAACGCGGTAAGGTTTTGGGATTTAGCCTTCGTACCGGGGACGTGACGGCATTGTGTCGACTTGCGGGCCCGTTGAAACAGTGTCGGTACGTAATCGTCGAGGTTATACGGCGAACTGTTTTATATTAAAACAGTTCGTCGTATAACCTCGACGATATTTCAACATCATTATTATTTTTCACAGTTAAACATAAATCGTCCATAATTAAAGAACTAAAAGTCGAAAAACGCCAATATGCCGATAATATGCCAAGAAAAGACCCTCAGCTTCTTTGGACACATAATGCTGTCGCCCAGGCATAGTCTAGAGAAGCTCATATATTGGGACAGGTGAATGGCAAACGCGCCAGGGGAAGGGCTCCGACCAGATGGTCTGATGCGATAAAAGCAGCGGTTGGAGGAAGCATTCACCGGACAGTTCATATGACGGAAGACCGCTCCCAATGGAAGCGAGTACGACATGGTCGCGATCCACAGCCGTGAGGAATCGATTAAGAAGAAGAAGAAAACATAAACGTTAAACCTAAAACCATGAGGGAACCCGCAGCTTAGTTGGCTCCACACGTATTGACCCTGTCTTTCTTGTAGGCCGACTAAGCTGTCAGGCTGGTATAGGTGCTGGGCAAGCCTACTCCATCTAAAAAAATGTCCCAGGCACTGCAGCGACGAGTGGTCTCTTCACCCATCTAGTGCGAGCGAAGGTACCACTGGCCGCTGCTGTATAAATCATCTCATTACGTATATGCAAAGGCGTTTATGCAGTTTCTTCTCGTTGACAGAGGCGGTTGCTACAAATTCTGGGCAAAATGGAGTAATGTTTAGGTAGGTTTGCACGATACTGAACTACACAACTCTAACAGACGTTTTTACTAACATTTGTGATTTTTCCGAACGCTTCAAGACCTTTGCTCGTGGTCGCGGCAGGCTGAGGTGACGATTCCAAAAAGCTTAAATGAGATCTTTTTTTTTGATGCGTTTTTAGCAAAAAACGCTCCTGCGATTTCTCAACGCGACGCTTAACTATTTTTAGGACCTAAGGTCTGGATTCCAGAATTGGATTTCCTAGGAATGCAATCGATTCTCGCCAAAAGTGGCCACGATTGCATTCTTAAGTTCTAGGATCTGGAATCCAAAAGGTCCTAAAAATAGTTAAGCCTCGCGTTGAGAAATCGCAGGAGAGTTTTTTCCTAAAAACGCATCCAAAAAAAGATATGGTTTTTTTTCCATTGGCGGCGCTAGTTGTGAGACGTATTTCATCTTAAATTGTATTTTTAAACGTTATGGCACAATATGATAACGTCGCCATAAACTTAAATAAATTGTAAGCATATGTTTTATTACGCAGCCCGCGATGAAATAAGCAAAGACTCACTCGCCCCCAGAGACATTACCCACTTTTATTATCAAGACTGTTGTTTTATGGAACGCCCAGCGCTTCACAATTTCACACGCCAGGCAAAAATACGTATTCCCCGATGTAGATACATATTTTATCACAGCGTTTTCCTTCAACGCCGAAAGCAATCGTTTTTATGTTTACCCGCGTATCTAGCTCTGTAATAAGGTAAAGGGAAGTTTTATTTTCATTGTTTGCCCTAGATTTGCTTAGTGCAGTGGTTCCTAACCTGGGGGCAACTACCCCGTGGGGGTGTAACGGCTATTCTGTCACCATTGGCAAAATGCTTGCAATAAAGTTTCTTTTTTTTTCAAAGTTTAGATAAAAGGAAATCAAAGAAAATCGGTAAATTTTTGGGCTCACTTATTATGAATAGAATAGTATTTTTTAATATCTCACAAATGGCTGCACCAATTTTGATGAAACATGTCTAAGAACTATTTCTAGATAATCTGCTTTCAAATAAAAAACCGCATCCAGCTGTACCACAGACAGACAAACAGACACACACATACACACATATCAGTCAAACTTATCACTAATACACTTAAATTGTACATATAGACCTTACAAACTAAGTGCTATTTTAAGATAAGAAACTGTATACTTGCCCATCTTATTAGAGTAACCTGTAAAGTGAGATTTAAAGAAAATGAAAATAAAAAAAAATATACAGGGTGTTAAAAGACCGCCAACAGAGCGGGAAAGCACGTATTGTCCTCATCATAATGAACATTTTTGCCCAAGGAACTATGCCTGGGAAATCAACGGTTTCCGAGATAATGAGGTTCAAAGTCGGACTTTTCAAAACTTTTTTTTTGCAGAAATGTATTCAGTATCTAGTTCATAACATACCTTCTCAAGAAGCCATATCAAAATTATGAATATTTCTTAGAAAAAACGACGTTAAAGTTGCAACCCGCAATGTATTCTAAACATCGGCACTTCAAGCTTAAGTAACTTAAACTTATACCTACGCTTACGCAATATGACTTCTGTGCGTTACACGTCCATTGCGTGATAAAATATTTATCAAAATTATAACCTAAAAAACCAAAATCATTTCCCAGCAATAATTTATCGAAAAAGTACTTTGTTTTGGTGTCTAGTATACGTGGCTTTCGGGTCTGTTGGCGGTCTTTTAACACCCTGTATAACACTTCTTTTCTGGGTCGGGGTTTAATTATTAATAAACTACGTGTAATTCCATGAATTGTTTACTTGGATAACATTTTGAAGGGGGATAATATTGGCTTTCCTTGGAGGTCAAAGGGGTAACGAGACTGAAAAGGTTAGGAACCACTGGCTTAGTGCCTTCGCTCGCGGGGTCGCGCACAAGTCATCTATTACCTTACCTTTATTATTATTCTATGGCGAATACAGCTTGTGTTGGGAAATTATTGAGGTAACTTGAACTTCATTTCTTGTAACGATAAAGATTTGTCTTGATTGAGATAAAACTAAGAAGTCAGGATACTTAACGGAGACATTTCGGGGTTAATAATAAAGGCCTTTGCATCTACGTAATAAGATGATTTATACAGCGTCCAGTGGTACCTTCACTCACACTAGATGGGTGAAGATACCACTCGGCGCTGCAGTGCCTGGGACATTGTTTTAGATGGAGAAGGCTTGCTCCTATACCACCCTGACAGCTTAGGCCCGTAAGATTAATCACATTTTAAACCAAAAAGGAGTTTAAACCCTATCTGTCGATTAACTTTCATGTAAAATGCGAGGTTTAATCTATGGATTGAGTTTAAACTGTGATTGATCTTACGGGCCTTAGTCAGCCTAGCCCACAGGAAAGACACAGGAAATTATCACAGAAAAGAGTCAATACGTGTAGAGCCAACTAAGCCGCGGGTTTCCTCACGATTTTTTTCCTTGACCGTTAGTGAGTATTTTTGCTCAAATTCGCAAAATGTACGTAGCTTTGAAAATAAATAAAGTCATAGACATGCCAGCACCGGGAATCGAACCTGGGTCTCTCGCTTCCGAATCCAATGTTCTTACCACTTGGGCCACCATCGCTTCAAATTACCTTCAACTTTGAACCTCATTATCTCGTAAATGGTTGAATTTCTAGACATGGTTTCTGGGAGAAAAATGTTTTCTATGATCCAGGCAATGGGAAAAGTTTTTCGCGATTTCTGTCATTTCTACAGGGTGCACTCTAAGGCCCGGTTTCTGAGTTGAGAATTTTGCTAAGCAAATGGGTAAGTATCGTCCTGTCTCTGCAGATTTCTCACAAAAGAGCGTGACAGAGCGATACGTAAGTATGTGCTTAGTAAAATTCTCAACTCAGAAACCGGGCCTAAGTCGATAGCGGAACTTTAAGTAGGCTGTCTACTGATCAATACAAAAAACTTGTACCAACCAGGTGGCGAAAAAAATGGAGCGAAAAAAATGACAGCTGTTCCATACAAAAGGTCGACTCAGTACTGCGCCAAATGTATGAAACAGCTGATATTTTTTTCGCTCCATTTTTTTCGCCACCTAGTACCTAGTAGTAGTTGTTTGTAGTGATCAGTAGACATCCTACTTAAAGTTTCGCTATCGACTTAGAGTGCACCCTGTAGTACTCAAACCTCAGTTGGCTCCTAAGACTCTTTTGATCCCTACATGAAACAGGATCGATTGGCATAATTTTTTTTGTTGGTATTATAGCATTGTTTTCGCTGACTGTAAATGTAGAGTCAAAACGCAGTAAGTGTAAATATCTGTAGAGAAATGTATTACAAGCGCACATCTCGGCAAGTTCCGGTCACATTTCACAGGGGCTTAACCTAGTTAGTCACAAGTAAGCGAGGGTCAGCTGTTATGTGCACTCAACTTATTAGCCGCTACACCCTGTAGCCTTCTATCTTTCCTTCTATTATGTTGGTTATGAATTTGTCGTGACGTAGCAAGTGGCCTAGCATCTTTCCTCTTCTGCATTCTATTGTTTTCATCAACGTTCTCCTCTCCCCTACTCTTCGAAGGAAAGAGAGGTAGAGGAAGGCCACGAAGAAGCTACTTTGACCAAATTAAAGAGAAGGTGGATTTCGTGACGTACCAGGCTGCAAAAGAACTGGCCTGTGATCGAAGTGCATGGAGAATGCTGCACCGACAAGAGGATAACTCTTAAATATAATGATGATGACCCTGTAGCCAGGAGCCTGAGTCTGTAAAGCAATGGTGCCTCGATAGGCTTCCACTTATAGGCTTTAAATCATCATCATCATTGGCAGCCTCTGCTGGTTCATTTCTGAACATAGGCCTCCCCCAAAAATTTTCAGTGTTGGCGGTTTGCTGCCTTTCACATCTAGTCGAACCCGCCTGTTCGCGGATGTCATCCGCCCAGCGCCTGGGTGGGCGGCCTTTTAGCCTGGTATTTTCCCATGGTCTCCATTCTAGAACCCGCCTGGTCCAGCGGTTCTTATCCATTCAATCTGCCGATCTGCAGGCCTGCAATCTGAATTCAATGCCGTGGGCTTCAATTACGATTTATTAATACCTGTCCTTTTAATGTTTTCGGAAAGAATATTCTGTTTCTTGGTATTACTTCGCTGGTTGTAGGAGAAAAACGATGAAAACCCGGTTTTGTCCTTCTACTGGGAACCTATCGAAACGCAATTGCGTTACAGAGTTGCCCCTGTCCACTATTAGCTTCGCTCGCTAAATGAGTTGGACGGTTGTACCGCCTGACGTAAGGCCACATTAGAGGAATAAAGACCAGTGGGAAAGTTCAGCAATTTTTCTGGCTACTTGGGCTATGTCGTCGGACCATCTGGCTAGTGGTCTGCCAACCGATCTCTTCCCCTCTCGGGGTCGCCATTCTGGAACGAACCATTGACAACACCAGGGCCTTTAGCCTGTAACACAACGGTGCCAAAATGGGCTTCCGGTTGACTGTTTTAATTGCGATTTATTGATGCTGTCGGTCCAGTGTCGGTCTTTGAATGTTATTGTAGTACAGCAAAGAATATTATGAGTCTAATCCTAAAGGATTAGTTCGCTGGTTGTAGGAGAACAACGATTTTGTCCCGGTTTTGTCCTTCTACCTAGGACGCCATTGAGACGCCATTGTGTTACAGGCTAAGGCCCCAGCTTTAACCATTGAAACCTAATGTCGAAAGTGATTTGACCAGCTGGGCTTGCTACGCCAAAATTATATCCCAACTTTAAACTTAACCTTTGGAAAACGGCGAACAAATCCAGCACTTAACTCCCAAATCAAATACGAAGAATTCAACATATTCGAGTCATAGCGGGCTCCTCTTAAGTCGAACTCAAACCTGTATTTGTAAAGCAAATATGCGAAGCCATTTGCCAAGTTTCAGTGCGGTTACGATCCATTTACGTTGGGAACTCACGCCGGCAACTTGCCTCCATAACTCTGTAACCCGGGACTATGTTTTATTGGGCTCTATTATATGTAGGTGTGGGCTGTGTTGTTGCTTAAAAACTATGCACTTTATGTTTTGATGTTTAATTAATGCGTTGTTGTTTGTAGTTGAGTTTCGGAGCCAAGTATTGCAACTAAAAGTTGGGTTAATAACGCTGTTTGTGCAACACTACAATTCAGCTCTGGTTAATGTAGTTGGTTACTAGCTGTTGTACTCTAAAGTTAGACTACCAGGAATAAACAACCCTTAATTAGGGTACTAAAACTTTTGAGGTCAACCAAATGAAATTTTAATTTGGTTAGTATTCCATCGCGCCTCGTATTAGTTAGTTATCATCATCATCATCAGCCCATCTCTGCCCACTGTTGGGTATAGGCCTTTCCCGCCTCACTGCCATCTATGGACCCTCCGCCGACACAACGATGTCGTCCGACCATCGGGCTGCTGGTCTGCCCACCAACCGTCGTCCAGTTCTTGGACGCCACTCTGTTGCTACCCTTGTCCACCGGCCATCTTCCCGCCTCGCCAGATGTCCTGCCCATTTTCACTTATGACTCGAGATCCTATCACCTACATCGTCTACCTTCGTCCGACGTCGGATTACGACATCTGGGGCCTTAGCCTGTAACACAATGGCGTATCAATGGCGTCCTAGGTAGAAGGACAAAACCGGGATTTTTTCGTGGTTCTCCTACAACCAGCAAACTAATCTTCTAGAATTAGGCTCATAATATTCTTTGCTGTACTACAATAACATTAAAAGGACCGACACTGGACCGACAGCATCAATAAATCGTAATTAAAACCGTCAACCGGAAGCCCATTTTGGCACCATTGTGTTACAGGCTAAGGGCCCAGTTCTCATTTCAACAAAATCGCGATGTGTGTGACTGAAAAAAGACGTCAAACCCTGAATAAATACCGTGCAATTTATTTCCACAAAATGACATATGTAGCTGTGAGTGGAGTACGGTATTCCACTAGCAATTTTTTACATCCAACACTAACATTTATCCCGGGGACATATGAATAACACCGTTTAGCCCGGCTCAGGTCGCAATTATGAACGGGGCGCATATATTCCCTGGAATGCCCGGGGTAGGTTCTTCCTGACGAATCTGTTTGTCTATTGTTCTATTTTTGAGTAGAAGAAAATTTGGTAAGCACCACGAATATTGAAAATAGGCTTCAAAATTACAAGTTTAGGTAATGTCATTGTGTTCGCACAACTTGTATCTCTGTCGCAGCGAAATAGTAAAATACATCGCTTTACAAGTTGGCTAGCCGCTTTTCAAAACAGCGCTGTTTGAAAAGCGGCTGGCCAATTTGCCAACCGATTTTTAATATTCGTAATCAACTTGTAAAGCGCCGTATTTTTTACTATATGGCTGTGACATTTCCATCAATATTCTTCCCTACTTTAAACTACCTCGCGTCGACCATTTCACGGCTAAACCGCCGCCGCCTGGCCGTCGCTCAACGAATTTGAATGGAACTTTGAATCTTTCATCACGCTAAAACCATATTATCGGAAACTCTTGGCAAGAGAAGCAGAGAAAAGCCAAGGATAAACTATTTCGAGCAAAAAGAGAAGGCTGACTATACCAGGCTGAAAAATAGCCTTGCCTATATAGACTGCAGTTCGTGGAGATAGCTGCGCTGACCAGTACAGAAAATCGATTGAAAAATATGTTGCTCTCTCACGAGCGCAAATACTGAGCAAAAGGGTCAACCTGAAGAAAATCTAATTGATTTAAAAAAAAATAACACTACTGATATCACAAGAAACTAATTGATGTCGGACGGTTATTTTTTCAAATTCAAATTTGTACCAGACGTCTTTTGCCACCGCTTTGAAATACGCATTTTTTTTTTCGGTAGGTCTGTGAACAAAAAATTCTGGAAAAAATCTAAACAGTCCCGACATGCCGGGGGTGGAAATGTCCCAGCAAATAAAAAATGTTTGCTGTAGTGCTATTATCCAAGGAAGAAATCGGGGACTACGTTTGTATGAAGAAAACACTACTGTTTATTCACGGTAGTTACACGTTTAGTGAAATTCAAATAATATTATTATAATAAAATCTACACTAAATCTAATCTAAACTCCAAAATATCCCTAAAATAATTTTAAAATAAACTAAACCTAAAATTAAAATAAAACTAAAATTATCCTTATATTATATCCTCCTATCTCTGAATGTATAATGATGATGTTTTTCCTGGGACAGTTGGGAAGCGCCTGCTCGGAGATGTGAGTTCATGCATTAAACACACGCGCGCTAATTTATCGAGCCGGCTTTCTTCACGCCGTGTGAGTAACGGGAACGGCAGACTGCGAAATTGTTGTTTCGGATGTTTACCCAGTCGCGCTTTGTTTATAACATCATTTCAGCCGGGGCCCGAGCTTGCATCTGAGCGGCTTTGAATCGCAAAATGTTTCACTTGAGAGTTTTTGAAAGTATGTCCTCAATATCTCGAAAACTACTACTCAAGCCTTTGCATCTACGTAATGAGATGAATTATACAGCGTCCAGTGGCACCTTCACTCACACTAGATGGGTGAAGAGACCACTCGGCGCTGCAGTGCCTGGGACATTGTTTTAGATGGAGTAGGCTTGCCCAGCACCTATACCATCCTGACAGCTTAGTCGACCTCGCCCACAGGAAAGACAGGCGGGTTTCCTCACGATGTTTTCCTTCAAAGTTAGCGAGTGGTATTGCTACTACAAATTCACAAATGTACGTAACTTTGAAATTAAACAAAGTCATGCCCGCACTGGGAATTGAACCGGGTACCTCTTGCTTCAGAGTCCACTGTTCTACCCACTAGACCACCACCGCTCGTTCTCGAAAACTATAAGACGTATAAAAAAACACAATTTTTACAATTTGAATAGAGTGTATGGTAACGAAAAGTTGATGGTATTATTTATTACAGTGATGTGAGTGTACCTTTAAATCCTACCTACCTACCTATAAATCAAGTACCTATATATACGAGTACGTCCAGTGGATCAGGATTACAACAAAAACCTCTTATCGATCCAACATGACTTTCCTACTCCACTCCACTCCACAAACACACTTCGCCCGAAATTGCCACTCGCCAAACGATTTGACCAAACAATGGCCGAACAATATTGCCACTTAATCCTATAGACTCCCCCCATCGTTACTGCGTAAAAATATAATTCTTTGTCATCCTGCGTCTTAGCCGGCCGCTTTGGGCCTCATCTGGCAAAGCCGAGGCTTTGAGGAAAATGAAACAGTAACCTAACTGACTCCAAATGTACAAATATCTTTATTGGATAATGAGAATATCTTTATTGGATAATTGAATGGAGCGAAATTCTCCGAGTCTACTGGAACAATCCGGCGTTTGTATGTTTGTATGTATGTATGTATGTATGTATGTATGAATGTTCGTTGGACGATAACTTAAGTAAATGTAGTAGGATCGTCATTAAATTTGGTAGGCGGGTAAATGAGGCAAAGATAATTTTTAAGTTCGAACATGAGCCATATCGGTCGAATGGTTGCTGAGATATAGGGTCGCGAGTTCAAAGTTTGGGGCGATCCACTAGTAAGAAAGGTTCACAATACTAGTTGTTACAAAAGATCCTAACTCTTTTTACAGGAAAATAGGACCCGGTGACAGGAATCACAACATAAAGAAAAGTTTCAGGGCGAAAGAAAAGTTTTTTTCAAAATATTGTTTAAGTCTAGGGGTCAACCATAAAGGACCATACAAACTCAACTCATAACGCTTGTGAGTGGAATTCGTATGGTCCTTCATCCATCCTACTCAAGCCTACTCCATCTAAAACAATGTGTATAAATCATCTCATTATGTAGATGCAAAGGCCTTAGTTTTTTTTTCATCCATGACCCCTAGACTTTAAGTTGCAGAGGTGCAGATAATTTTCGTTAAAAGGTCTTTTAAAATTAGGGTAGGTTGGTGACAACGGGCATTAGCCCGCTGATGCCACTTCGGGCCGGTCAGCGGAGAAAGTAGGTAAGTAAACCTTCTGCTATCTTTGTACTAAGCCCTTGGCAAGACCCCGTATTAGGGAATAACTCATCTTAATCCCAACCACTAGGACTGGGAATTATTCACTCCGGCGCGGGAAGTGCCTTCCGAGTGACGTTTTTGTATTTTGTATTTAATTAATTACTTTTTGAGGGAGAAATTGCGAGAATGGAGAATATAAAGACGCATTCACAAAGGGCTTTCTTGTACAGTTTGGAACGTCATTCTGCCCCTCTACACTTGACGCAAATTTTTCAATATGGCGCAATTTACTAATATCTATAATTTACTAATTAAGACTCATTTTATATTTTTATTCTACAGAACAACCTTACCTTTGAATAAACATTACAACGTATACAAGGTGTTACAAAAGTACCTAACTTTTTTTACAGGGTGTAACCTACTGGTCAACAGAATGTCAAATCTGTAAAAAAAAATTGAAAAAATTATTATTTTATAACCTCAAAATAGGGAAATTTACATAACGTTTTTGTTTTTTTTTTATTAGCTCAAATTTAAAAATATGTTTGCGCGTGTAGGTGCATTTACATAGCTTTGAGTTGTTAAAACATTGTGAAAGTCAATGAAAACAATATTTAAAAAAATATTTTCTCCCGCCACATCGTTCACATTTTATTAATTTAAAAATTAACGGAACGTCGTAGAGCAAAAAATAAATTAGTTAGCTATTACCCTGTAAAAAGAGTTAGGTACTTTTGTAACACCTTGTATAAAATCAAAGCATGACTATGCGAATTCGAAGAGAAAATTATTTTTAAACTTAGTAAATATGAACGCAATAGCGTCAAGGGTAACCCCTGCTCTAAGGGGAAGATTGACATTTCGGTCTTAATTTTTTTCGCCATTGTGTTTCAGTATTCTGATATTTGAGGTTGTCAGTTTGTGTTGCTTGATTCTGTGAATATTTGTAGGTAGTTGTAGCGTTCCGGTAAAATGTTTTAGCTAAAAGCAAATCATCCGATAACTCAAAAAGTATAGAGGGTTTTGCAGCTAGATGATTCAGTTCACAAATACATTTTAATTAATAGCATCTAGAACTGTAAAAAAAACCGCCTTTACTAGTCTTCAAAACAGGTTTATTTGCGGGAATAGCTCTTATCGAGATAAATAATCTTTTTTTTTCGACAATTAATACGTATAATAGTTGAAATAAATAACAGTTAAAAAAAAACTAAAAAAACACGCTTTTATAGCTAACCGAACTAAAAAGTAGGAAATAATTTTTAATTACAAAGAGTTTAAAATTATAATAAAATTTAAGTTATTAAGAGAATAATACAATTCAGAGTAAAAAGCGTGGGGTGCTTGATATATTAAATGTTACAATCATTCTATTGGAAACTATCTATGAGATGCACTGCACCCCACGCTTTTTTTACTCTGAATTGTATTATTCTGTTAATAACTTAAATTTTAGTATAATTTTAAACTCTTTGTAATTAAAAATTATTTCCTACTTTTTAGTTCGGTTAGCTATAAAAGCGTGTTTTTTTAGTTTTTTTTAAACTGTTATTTATTTTTAATTTTTTAGTTCTATTTATAATTTTATTTGTAAATTTCTGACATTTCTAGTACTCAAACCGCAGTTGGCTCCTTAGAGTATTTTAATCCCTACATGAAATAGAATCGATTGGCATAAAAAAAATTGTTGTGGTATTTTAGCATTTTTTTGCTGACCGTACATTTTTTTTCCAAAATCTGTGAATGCAGTTTATAATATCTCAAAAAGATATGAAAGGTCTCCTAAGAACGTTTTCCTGTAACTATAACGGTTAAGGTACCTGCCCTTACTGCCCCGTCTCAAAAATCCACCCTGTATAATGGCACTGTAGGGGTATAATGGGAAACTGTTATCAAATTATTGCATTGTCATTGGTCCTTGATACGTATGCAAAGTTTCAAATTAATCAGACTTCTGGAAGTTGGTGAAAATTATGCTCAAAGATTCCGTTACATACATACATACATACATACATACAGGCCAAGCTTATAAAAGCGTGTTAAAAAAAGTTTTGTTATTTATATTTTCCTGCAAATAAACAGGTATTTTTTTTACAGTTTATGCACACAGTTCTACTTAGTGAGAATAAAACAAAGTCGTGTTAGTTACACCATTTTTATCTCGAGAACGGGTGGACCGATTTTTATGATTTTTGATTTGTTGGATTTCTCTCCGCCCCGAATAGCAGAATAACCATTAAAACAACGGAAAAACTCTCGAGAAAAAAAAAGTCTGGGCGGACGAAGTCGCGGGCAAAAGCTAGTATTAGAAAAACAAACAATAAGATAATGCGTCAAACATTGTAGCGAAGAACAATATTAGTTTCTGGCACAATTCGGTTTGTTCCAATCTAGCTGTCAAAAGTTAACATTTTTCCCGTCATACCTTAGGAAAAGTTGAAGCAAACAAACTAGTGGGAACCAGTATTTGATTTACTGAACTGGCACCAAATCGAATTGAAAACAGCCCGACGTATGTGGCAGTGGGCCAACCTCTACCGAGTACTTTCTGTTTGAAGGTAAAGTCTCTGGTTTTGTTGCATTTTAAGCCCTTTGAAGCGTTTTAATGACCCTATTTCAACTGACAGTTAAAAGCTGAATTCAATCCCTTTGTAGATGGCTCTCATAGGTTTGGCCTTACAAGAACCGGGATGTGGCTGTTAAATTTCGCTTACACAGATTAATAATATCTTCAGAAAAAGTGAAATTTGACAGCCGTGAAAACGGCTCTCAATGAATCAGTAGAAGAATAATGGGGCGTCTAAAGAGTATAAAGAGTTACTTACTCACTCATTCACTCAAGCACTCTGTCACTCACTCACGCACTCTGTCACTCACTCAACCACTCATTCACTCACTCACTCAATAAACGGGCCATATTTTTCGACAGTATGGGGCTACAATATTGGCAGTCATAGCAGCCAGTTTTGTGTTGAGATTCATAAACGTTTTGAAGATATTTTGCTTCAAAAAAAGTGCGCCGCCAATTTTTTTTAAGCAAAATATCTTCAAAACGTTTATGAATCTCAACATAAAACTGGCTGTTTTAGATAGGTCTCACCTAAGTCTAGGGTTTGATATGTGGATTTTTTTTGTGTATTTGATACAGGAATCGATTTTGTTAATTTTTCTTTGTGCGCGGGCAATTCACTATGCATCATATCCATATATGACAACTAAAATACACCAGTCTGTGTGGTAAATCTGTGTTTTAGCACAAAGATTAAATCCTGTGTGTTTGCTAGAATAATAAGAAAAATGATGTATAGCTAACGTTCCGAAGTGAAAAAAATGTGAAAAAGTGAAGCTGAAAGGCTTCGATCAAGGATAAAACTAGATACAACATAGAACTCTGAAATGTGTCTTGAAAAATAGATGCCCAAACTGCCTTTGGGAGCTTATTTGCTCGTAGTCTATGCAATTAAAGTAAAACTGTACACTAATGCAATAAGGTTGACATTCGAATATTAGACGTATGGTCGAAATGATGTTTCGTATTGTTCTTTTGCTGATATCATTTGTTTCTGTAAGGACAAGTTTTTATTGTGATTTTATACGTAATGCGGATTCTATGGGATTTAGTTCGGTGCTGAAAGGTCATGATTGGTGTTTCGCGGTGCAAAATGTATTGGTGCTGGAAAATTGATACCAGTACCAACAGAAAGCACGACCCTAACTCCATAAGTTAGAATCATGATTGCAGTACAAACGGACTTCTATGAGTCATACTAGGGTATTTTGGCATCTCAGTGACTGTACTGGCTTAACTGTTGGTAAACATGGTATCCAGCTATTAGACGACTGCGCATTTTAAATATTTTATCTCGTTGCCTTACTTTGAGTTCTTAGTTTAGCGTATGTTGTGCTGAAGTGAAATTATTATACAACGTGTTTCAAAAGATACTTACTTTTTTTACAGGGTGTAACCAACTGATCAACAGGATGAAATTTCTGTAAAAAAATTGAAAGAGATAAGGTATGTACATTTTGCCTCTTTTTGGGCTATGCACTATGCACGGCGTCTTAAATAATATTATAATAGTTATTTGCAGGTAAACCGCTACAAAGATACAGTTTATTCCAAGAAATCGATCTCTTCACGTTACGTAGCCTTGGCCAGTGTAATGCAATTTACGTGCAGAATCCTGTGCCCAAATATCTTAATAATACCTTCATCATCAGCTTCCCTTCAGGAAAAGTGACAGCTTTTCCTATCGCAACCTCATGAACTTTACTATACATTGTTACAGGAGCAGACCGTAAGTAGGACTCGGAGTAGGACATTGGTCTCTTTCTTTTAATACCAATGCTCAGGCGGGAGACAGTCCTCATCATCAGCCTGTTAACACCCACGTCTGAATAAAGGTCTCTTCATGCTCACGCCACCTCTCACGATCCTGTGCCAGGCGCAACCACGGTATGGCGACCCCGAGAGGCGAAGAAATCGGTTGGCAGACCACCAACCAGATGGCCCGACGACAGCCCAAGTAGCCGGAATATTCCAAAGGTAAGGTTTAGTAAAAAAAAAGATCGTTTAAAATTTCCCGCAATTAAACCGGTTTTGACTGTTGACGTGTGAGTGATTTTTTTATAGAGAAGTTTTCATAGTAAATTATTCTTCTACTTGATTGAACGAGCAAGCGAGAGAAGTTCTCCGAGTCTACTGGAACAATCCGGCGCTTGTATGTATGTAAGTACCTTATGAATGTTCGTTCGAATATAATTTGAGTAAAGGTCGGATCGTCATGAAATTTCGTAGGCGGATATATTTTTTTTAAGTTCAAACATGAGCTATATCGGTCGAGGGGTTGCCGAGTTATGGGGTTGTAAAGTTTATACTAATAATTTGCAATGCCCGCGCGCCTGCGCTTATGGTGTTAGCAAAAAGTTTCACATCGCGTGAGTTCACAGTTCGGGGCGAACCAGTAGTTAATCTTACCGCAGACTACTGTATCCACGACGCACGGACACGTATGACGTCATAGATTGCGACGTGTAATCTCAACCCTTCGCTGTAGGTGGCGAGGCGTGCGGCCGCGCGTCATTTAACCCTGCGCCGTGAAGGGTTAACGCCACGACAAATCAGCGGACGAAGGTTTTTGTTTTGTTTTTGCTGCAGGCAACGATTTGTTGGGGCTATATATATATATATATATAAGTGAGTTTTTGTAGGGTTAAGAAATGTATTTAATATCAGGAAAAAAAAAACGTTGTATCTACGCAATGGGATCATTCAGCGTGCAGTCGCATTTTCAGTCACTCTCGCTAACGGTAAATTAAAACGGTAAATTATATTGGTTCACTCCGCACGTTTTGATAACTAAAACGGCAATTGTCTCATGTCTCACTGATGTATCAATTTTATTAAACACTAGCTTTTGCCCGCGACTTCGTCCGCGTGGATTACAGAAAAAGGATATGTGCTATACTTTGCTCCTAAGTGTAAAAGCGTGATAATATGTAGCCTATGTGTTATTCTGATGTCTAGAGCACGGATTTGGATGAAATTTGGAATAGAGATAATTCCAAATTTCATCCAAATCCGTTCAGCCGTTTCAGCGTGAAAGAGTAACAAACATCCATCCATATATAGTAAGGATTGTTAACGAACCAGAGGTCTACGTTGTTACTAGAACGTATTATAACTTTAAAAGAACCATCCTTTAGGAACAGGACCTTTTTAACCGACTTAAAAAATGAGAAGGTTGTCTATTCGACCCTAGTGTTACCTCAGAACTTTTTTCTAGGTGAACCGATTTTGATGATTCTGATTGAAAGGGTAATGGTCCCATAAAATGGTGAAGACCTGATGAAGAACTTCGAAGATGAAAAACGGAACTCAACGGACGGCGAAGACAGTACGTCACAAAAAAATATATATACAAGGTGTTACAAAAGTACCTAACCCTTTTTACAGGGTAATAGCACCCGGTGATAGGGATCACGACCTAAATATTTTTTTTGCTCCATGACGTTCCTTTAATTTTTAAATTAATAAAATGTAAACGATGTGGCGGGAGAAAAGTATTTTTTAAATATTGTTTTCATTGACTTTCACAATGTTTTAACAACTCAACGCTATGTAAATGCACCTACACGCACAGACATATTTTTAAATTTGAGCTAATAACAAAAACAAAAAAGTTATTTTTTTTTTCAATTTTGAGGTTACAAAATAAAAATTGATTTTTTAATTTTTTTTTACAGATTTGACATCCTGTTGACCAGTAGGTTACACCCTGTAAAAAGAGTTAGTTACTTTTGTAACACCTTGTATATATATTTTTAGTTCCAAGCGTTACCTATCGTCACTGCGTCGGATGTCTCTTTACAAAACCACACTTTATATATTTTTTAATACAGTTGCTCAAAAAGTGGCGTATTGCAGGGACGTATAGCGTTCGGGATGTGGGCTATTACACACTCGTGCTTTTTTTTTACCTTTCCCGCACTCGTGCGTTCTCTTTCCCAACTGTCAAAATAATGTCTATTAAAAAAAAAAAACCAACCATGAAGTTATTATTAAAAAAGTTTTTGTGATTCATGCAAATACGTATATTTCTAAAAAGAAGCTACTAATTTGTTTCAATATCAGATTTAATGATTTGATTGAATGAGTTTGGTTAGGTTTCATTTCATTAAATTTCATTTTCATTTCATATCAATAAAAAACTTCTACTGAAGACCTGCCTGTATGGGCATAGTTGCCTTTGCCTACCAGAATGGGTGAAGAAAAAAAAACTCTGCTTATATTCTACGGTTGGCGCAATTTTGATTTTTCAGAAATTTTCTTTGCTTTAGTTGTTTGTTGCACAAAATGAGTAATTTCGACCCTAGTTTTTTTTTATTAACACCACCGGAACTCAGTATAATTGCACAAAATGCTTCGGAGAACATTTTACCGGAAAAGTCAAAAATGTTAAGTTAGTTGAGTTTATTGTGTTTTTATTATTTTATTAAATTGCTTCATTTTTTCGCAACTGTATTAAAAATAGTCGTTCAGTACACGTGCGGAACCGTCATTGCTACTTGTTCCGACTGTCAACCCTCGCCTTCGGCTGCGCCTCGGCTCGGGTAGCCATTTGTCGGAACTAAGATAAGATAAGATAAGATAATTTATTCATTTACACAAAAAAGCATGCACAGTATACATAGGTATTTTAAGATTACACAAACAAGTTTTCAAATCAAGATAGGTAGGTACATAGCGATTTTTCCACAAATTTAAATTAACAGGATTAGATGGTGATTCCCACACTAGGCCTAGCCTGTATCGTGGGAACCCTAAAGAGAGATTACAATATAATTGTTTGTTTCGAAACCGTTGACCAACAGTAACTTAAGTTTACATAGGTATCTGCTGCACCATTAACAGTAGGTACTGTAAAAATTATTATTAATCTTTGGGAAAGAAAAATACTAAAGAGAGCTAGGTATAATGAGAACTATAATCTATGTAGATTGGAGCTTAGCTTAATTAGATAAAAAAAAAATTTATTAGGCAATTTGTTTATTAATGTGTAGGGTGAGTGTGAATGTATATGAGAGGGTGTGTGTGAGGGGTGTGTGCATGTGTGAGTGTGTGTGTGTATGTGTGTGAGAGTGGGTAACTGAGGTATGTCAATGTTACTTGTTGATCACAAATAAATCCTCGGTAGTGTTGTAGTCTAAGGTCATGAGATGCTTAGTCACTATTTTTTTAGTTTCTTTTATGTTTGAGCGTTTGTATTCACAGGACTTTACCATTCTATTGTAGATGAAAGGTGATGCAAAACGACTGAAACGACGAGCAAAGTCTGTATCAACTCCCACAGAAGGAACCGAGAAAACTCTTTTTGCTAGGAGTGTGTCATACTCAGAGGAGTTCAGAGTCCGTTTGTGGGTGCTAAGAACTAGACTTAAAATATACAACTGCCGAACACGAAGTACTGAACAGTCCTTGAAAAGATTGTCTGTAGGGTATCTTAGGTTTCTTCTACACATTGTTTTCAGTACGGCGCGTTGAGCCCTTTCAATGTCTATCATGATCGTTTTAGCGGATCCACCCCAGATGGAGATGCAGTAGGTGATCAATGACTGGCAAAGGGTTATATAAATAGTTTTCAGTAGGTTAGAATCCGCAATTTGTCGCAAGGATTTCATTATATGGATAACTTTACGTACTCTACCACATAGCGCTTCAATGTGGGGGCCAAAAGTTAGGCGTTCGTCCAGTAAAACACCAAGGTATCTAAGAGTATCGGTACGCTGGATTCCTGGACAGGAGCATGATTTCCTTTGAGACTTCGCACATTGATGTATTCTCAGCTCCGGTGAGAACTGAGGTTCTGTTGCGGCAGTGATGTGGAACGACAAATATTTTGTTTTGCTAGTGTTCAATGAGAGCAGGTTGATGTCTAGCCAGTGAGCGATTTTAGTCATACCAGACTCCGCATGGCTAAAGGCTTCTGCCCAGGTATTGCCATGGAACAAGAGTGCCGTGTCGTCAGCATAACAGATTATCTCAGCGCAAAGTGATGGGATATCCACAATGTCGTTCATGTACGCTATGAATAACGTTGGCCCAAGTATGCTGCCCTGTGGGACTCCAACGTTAATTTGAAGTGGATCACTGAGGCAAGAGCCAATCTTAACACACTGTCTCCGCCCGCTTAGGTAACTTTTAAACCAGTCGAGAGCCAGACCACGTATTCCTAACGTTTCAAGTTTTCTGATCAGGATGGGTACGGAGACAGTGTCAAAAGCCTTGGCTAAGTCCAGAAAAACACCTAAGCATCTCTGACCAGAATCAAGGCGATCAGCCACCAGATTCACCAGGAGTGAGACCGCATCCTCAGTTGATTTTCCCCGACGAAACCCAAACTGTCTCTCGTTGATTTTATTGTTTTTGTCAAGATAGCTTATTAGACGATTGTTTGCCACTTTTTCTAGAATCTTTGAGACAATACTGAGTAGAGAGATGGGTCTGTAGTTGGTAGGGGTGTTTTTGGGGCCTGCTTTGTGAATGGGTGCCACAGAAGCTATCTTCCAGGAGTCAGGAAATACTCCACTGGAGAAGCTCAGGTTCACTATATGGGCCAAAGGATATGCCACAGAGTCAACACAGCGCTTTAGTAATGGTGCTCTTATGCCATCGTTACCTGGCGCACTATCATCTTTTAGCTGCTTTATGGCCTTACCAATTTCGAACGGGTCGGTTGGCTGAAAAAATAACGAGTCAGATTGATTGCAAAAATTACCCTTTTCGGTGTCTACACTATGGCCCCCCACGGCATTGAGCTTGGTTAGGATACCGTTTGCCAGTTTCTCTCCCACTGTGGCGAAGTATTCGTTTGTTTTATTTAGGCTCTCTAGTTCAGTAACAGATGGATCTAATAGATTAGTCGCGTCATTTCCCGCTCGTTTTTTATGGCAAAGACTCTTTATAACCTTCCACAGTTTTTTGGGTTCAGATTTGCTATCTTCAAGCAGCTTCTTTTCATGAGCTGTTTTGAGGCGATGCAATAAGTCGTTGCAAAAATTGCGGTACCTGAAAAAAGTAACTTTAGTGATTGGGTCATTTGGCCTTTTCCTGTATTTAAGATGGAGTTTGTCTTTATGTTTTATGCAGCGTATCAGACCTGGCGTTATCCAGGGTTTAATGTTGTATTTTGACCTGCTTAGACGCATTTGATAGCTGTGATTTGCTACTGCCGTATTAAGAATAGAAGTGAACTCATCCACTGCTAGCGAAGCATCTGTGTGCTCAGCAATAACTGACCAGTCCATATTACGTAGCTCTTCAGATATCGCTTCATAGTCCGTTTTGAGGACATATCTGTCGTTTTTATGTTCTTTTCTAGCTTCCTGCTCGATACCGACCATAACGAGGTCGTGATCAGTCACATCAGTAGAACAAATCACGGGTTCCACACGATCGAAAAGACTATCTCTAACAAATATGTGATCTAAACACGTCTTAAGTCTGGTAGGCTTCGTGATCGCTGGTAGAAGGCCTGACTCAGCCAGTATACATAGGTATTCGTCTGGAGAAGACTTGGGGTCACCAGGAAGAATGTTAATGTTTACATCACCGCATAAAACAAGCGAGGTCTTTTGTTTGTGATTTTTAAGTAGATTATCCAATGAGCAGAGAAAATCATCAAGACATGCCTTCGAAGGCGATCGGTATATTCCTATAACAGTTGGGCCCTCTGGAATATCGACTACAAGGCAGTTAGCGTCACTAAAGTCAGGTTCGCTGACCGAGGCAGACAGCTGTTCCTTTACGTAAATGACGACACCACCATTCTGGTTTGTAAATTTATCTGTACGGAATGAGTTGTAACCATCAAGATTTTGTATAAGTGTGTTGTCGTCTAGCCAACACTCTGTTAGTACAATAACATCGAATTCAAGATTAAGTCGCTTGAGAGCAACAAGAAAAGCTTCAAAGTTCTTGTTAATACTACGTATGTTGAAAGTGATTATTTTCATGTTATGCTTCGAGGTTATTATATCTTGGCATGCTTCTACGGACTCTAACTTGTGGCAGCTAATTGTTAGAAAGTTTTCTATAACCGGATTTAGATCATTAGCCATTTGTATATGTTTTTGTGAAAAATATAAGATTTAAAAAAGGCTGATTTGGAAATGTCAGATGAGTGAAGAGATATAAAAAGGAGCCGTATGAAGCATGTAGAAAAGGAAAGCAATGTGCTTGCATCAGGTTGTTCTCGATAGCGACCATAATATTTGACGATCTGTGAGCCATTTTGTATATGTTGGGGTAAGAGTGACTTTGTTGACGCAGAGAGTGTGTGAGTGTGTTGACACAGTGTGAATATGAGTGTTTTTGTGTTGTTGTGTTTGCAAGTTTATTGTGTGGGAGCGTGTTTGTGCCTGTACAATCAGAAGAAATAGGGTATATAGGGAGAACAATTTGTTTAAATGACTTTCTTAAAAAATTGCTTTGATGTCCGACGAACCAAGCAGTTATACAATTCACAGTCAAAGTATTAGCAAGAGTCTGTTGAGACAGGACCACTAGTTTAGGACTGGGGTTCAAGCGGAGAAGCATAACTGGGAAGAAAGTCGCTGACAGGAGCAGGCAAATCAGGGCCAACATGCTGGTCAAGATCCTCCAGGTTGCGAATGTGTACAGAGGGCTTTTTGTCTGCTTTTCTAACATGTATTTGGCCATTCCGAACCCAGTTATATTGGAAGCCATACCGTTTTGATCGGAGGCGTGTCTCACGAAAAAAACTTCTGTTCTGTTTAGTTAGCCTCTCGTTGATATAGACCCTATTTGTTGGCCCTTGCACAATGTTCTCAGACGTTAAGTTGCGTCTTAATTTGGCCGCTTTTATGATTTCGTCTTTCTTGGCCCTGCGCAGTAGTCTCACAACGATCGGCCTAGGGAACGTGCTGCCAGACTCAGTGCCAGAAGTTGATACTTGGCGATGACGTGAGCCAACTCTCGTGGCCCAGTCAACCTCAATGTCTGGCAGGTCTACTCCCATTTTTGCGGCGGCTAATAGCACAACGTGGTGTAAGTTCTCGTTCTGAGCTTCTGGGATGCCAACGATCTCTATTTCGTTTTTCAGTGCAGCTTGTTCCTGCATGGACAAAGTTTGCGTCAACTCTGCAATCGTTGCTGAGAGGGCAGTTATTTGCCTATCCTTCGCCGCGTCCCTCTTCTCGTAGTCCTCGAAACGAAGCTGATATTGAGCAAGAGTAGCTGTGACTGACTGAAACTGGTTCTTAAGTTCACCCATGTCCTTCCTCATCAGACGGATCTCTGTTGTTAAATTGGCTAGTTCTGAAGATGGCGCTGCGATGGAAGCCTTTGCCTTGTTGGATGTGCGTAAGGTAACGTTCTGGTCGGCAGGCAGGTTGGCGTCAGAGGTAAGGGTGGGAGATACTGACTCCTGCGTTTGGGGGCGGCCCAAACTGCGGACTGGAGTGTCCCCGTCTCTAATAAACCGTTGTTTGCACTGGCACTCGAGACATAGCCAGCTGGATTTAGCTTTCTCATCCATAGCGCTAAAATTAGGATGGGTGATATTGGCGCACAAGAGACAGTGCTTCTGTTTACAGGATGTGCAGGAGAGGACTTGTTTTTTTCCTTTAGTGTCGACGCGGCATCCTGCGCAGGCATAAGGATTTGCAGGTTTTGGCGGTGGAGATGGAACAGCTTTGGTCGGCGCATTACTTTTCGTAGCCATAGTTACAGAGCCAAAACTCAGAAAGCGTCTCTTTATGTAAAAAGCAGGCCGCCAAAACAAGCGCGGTGATGTTTGTCAATGGAAGCGTAAGCGCAAGCGCCCTACTCACTTGAATGGTCAGTGTGTGACGTCACGTCGTCGGGCGGCCGCTTCGATGGCAGTGGGTAGAGGTCGGTTCGGGTAACTCCGTGTCGCCTCGGCACTTACTCGGCTCGAGCAGTCGTCAGGCGGCGGCGGGCGGTCCGGCGGTGGCGGTTGATGGTGACTCACCGACGACGACGGGCTAACGGTCGCGCGCTAATCGAGTGTTCCTTTGTTTGGATTTTATTTCGTCTATTATTTCTTGTTTGAGACGATGTGGAATGCTCCAAATTCACCAGCGTTGAGTTAGGTGTACACTTCAACTTTGTGCAAATTATGACGCGAATTGATAGCACTTAAACCAGACTTTTGATTTAAATAACAGAGAGCTTTAGAAATTACGTGTTGCGCGGTCAACGGTTCGCGCGCTTTTTTTCAAAAACTCTTTGCAATGACAGCCTTTCCGCACTTGTAATGAAATATACTATTTTCACCTTTAAGCTAAATACGGACCTCTTTGCACCATCAACCGAGTTACCGCTCGATCAGTTTCCCTACTAGTACGCCGGGGTTTTTTTTCCCACTCCGGGTGAGGCATTGCTTAGCGAGACGGCATTACGTCACTCATTATCGACTCGGCTTGCCCTGCCTAGTCCTTTATCGGTTTTCTTGGTTTCTTTTTTAGGGTTCCGTACCTCAAAAGGGTAAAACGGAACCATTATAGGATCATTTCATCAGTTTGTCCGTCGATGTGTCGATACGATAACCTTTTTTCCAGGAACGCGGAAGGTGTATATCAAATCTAGTATCAAGTGTGTAGGTTGTCTGTTATAGATTGCTTTTAGCAATAAGGCTGCCAATTGTACCTTGTTGTAGTTGCTTAAGTAGGTATTTTTTTCTTGTTTGTATTTTTTGGGGTACAACCTTCGATCAAGGATAAAACTAGATACAACATAGAACTCTGAAATGTGTCTGGAAAAATAGATGCCCAAATTGCCTTTGGGAGCTTATTTGCTCGTAGTCCATGCAATTAAAGTAAAACTGTACACTAATGCAATGGTCGAAATGATGTTTCGTATTGTTCTATTGCTGATATCTTTTGTTTCTGTGAGGACAAGTTTTTATTGTGATTTTATACGTAATGCGGATTCTATGGGATTTAGTTCGGTGGGTACAGCCAAAGAAAAAAAATACTTAAGTAACTAAAACAACAAAGAATATTTTATCTTTTATCTTTATCTTTATAAGTAGAACAGAAGCGTAGGTATAAATACGCATCTCAATAACCGACACACTCATTCATCCATTGTTAGGAACGCCGAGTACTGGAATGAATGGAAAACTGCAATCTCTTAAAAGGTCGACTCGCAATTCCAAAGCCTATAAATATGCAAAACTGGGCCGCTAAAATGTTGCTGCGGTGTTCTGGCTGCCTGTTTGTGAAACTTCTAGAGCGGCTTGCTAACGATGATGTTGTTAAATGAGCTGAAAATAGATTAAAAAACAGTCGACTCTCGCACGAAAAACGGCAAAAAATAACGTTTGTTGTTGTTTTTTTTTTTTTAGTATTTTGTTGTTATAGCGTCAACAGAAATACATCATCTGTGAAAATTTCAACTGTCTAACTATCACGGTTCATGAGATACAGCCTGGTGACAGACGGATAGACCGGACGGACTTAGGATTTATACTTAGGATACGGATTAGTCTCAGTAATAGGTTCCTTTGCCCGTTGGGTACGGAAGTTTAAAAACTATACACATACATAAAATACATTTTAGGTCACCTTCTTAGTTTTTGAACGGTTATATTTTATTCACATGGCTTGTTTATTAATATTTCCTAAATCAATTTTAATTAATAAAATGGCTGAGTGGTTAGTATTTAAATGGCCAGTGTGGCTATCAGTATTTTATGAGGCGGAGGCAGCCTGAATCTGAAAGCAACGGTCTTCCCGAAATACCAGAAATATCTGACTGCAAGCAAGCATATCACAATACAATTGGACCCATTTACGCAAACAAGAACCAAACCACAGCAGTTACATTTCGAGCAAAATTAGACTTTTTTATAATGAGTTTGCAAAGGTGTAGGTGGTTGGTTCCACGACTAATACGTGAAAATCGGTAGAAAACAAAAATTTATTTTTTGCGAATGTTGAAAGCGTTTTTAGTACACCGACACAGACAGACTGTGTCGGTGTACTTAACTCATTCACAATAAAATTGGGTTGGTTCCAGTTTGCGTAAAAGGTTCCAATTATACAGTGCAGCAGCTTAGTGCCCCAGCTCCTCAATACAGTCGGCCTGTTGGAGCTTATTTTTAAATATATTCCGAAGAAATCCTTGAGTCTTATTCAATCGCAATCTTATTTTCTTTAGTTTTTCATTTCTTTTTTGATTACCTGCTGCCTCCTGCTGTTATGTTTATCGAATAAATTGGATTCAAACTTAATTAAGGTACTTTTTGTATTTTCTCAAGCACTAACCGTGCTATGGGAACTTTTTATTGAACGAGCGAGAGAAGTTCTCCAAGTCTTCTGGATCTACTGGCAACATAGGGCTATCTGGTTTTCCTCTTCATATATAATGTATACACAAAAAAAAAACCGATAGGACGTGAATTACCATTCGTTATCAACATGACGGGTTGTACGTAAGCTAAACATTTTAATTCCTACTACCTCTTTTATGGTAAAAGTGCTTTGAATTCAAACTCCCTCATCAGACGGGTTTCTTACGAGCAAAAGATGCAATTATACTAATTGGTACTTTTGAAGGCATACATTACGCATTGCAAAGCATGCCTTTTGGCTTTACAGAAACGCGGTCACCGCACCGTCCTTTGGCAGATAGAGAGCAAAAAACTGGCCAAGTTAGAGTCTTTATTTTTTATTTTTTTATGTAGCCTCTATAGTGTCCCACTGCTGGGCAAAGGCCTCCCCTTTTTTCTTCCACTCCTCTCTATCCTCGGCTGCGTCTTGCCAAGCTGAGTCTTTTTTTTAAAGCTCGGCTGAGTCATTTTTTTAAATTTATTTTAATTCTTATTAAATTAATCTTATTTATAAGAAACAATCTCGCCAAAGTGCAAAGCAGACTCGCGCGCTAAGGGTTCGGTACCGTAATACTATTGAAAAAAAAAAAAAAAAACTGGTTGTACGAACTCTCGGTGCGTGAGCGCTGTCCCAAATTCTTATTAAATTAATCTTATTTATAAGAAACAATCTCGCCAAAGTGCAAAGCAGACTCGCGAGCTAAGGGTTCCGTACCGTTATACTAATGAAAAAAAAAAAAAAACTGGTTGTACGAACTCTCGGTGCGTGAGCGCTGTCCCATCTTCAATAAGATCTTCTCCATTTTTAGGCTACTATAATAGCCAGTTGAAATTTTCACAGATTCGAATTGGATTAAATTCGATGCTATTTTTTTATATTATGTTTGGAACCTCAGCCTAGCCCACAGGACAGACAAGTCAATACGTGTAGAGCCAACTGATTCGCGGGTTTCCTCACGATGTTTTTCCTTCTAAGCTGCCAGGGTGGTATAGGTGCTGGGCAAGCCTACTCCATCTAAAACAAAGTCCCAGGCACTGTAGCGCCGAGTGGTCTCTTCACCCATCTAGTGTGAGTGAAGGTGCCACTGGACGCAGTATAAATCATCTCATTACGTAGATGCAAAGGCCTTAGTTTTAGTTTTTGGAACCTCGGAACTTTTTTCTAGGTGGACCGATTTTAATGTCTCATATATTTTTTAAACGGTTATACTTTCCGTGTGGTCCCATAAAAAATGGTGAAGATCTGATGAAGAACTTCGGAGATGGAAAACGGAACTCCTCCTCCTCCTGGCAAACTACCGGACTACCCACCTCGGTTCGCCGGGTCGCTCCCCGAAGTGCTCCAGAACATTCGTGGACTGCTGGACTTCTTGGAGGAGCTGGGTTGGCAAGGATGAAAAATCCCACCTGACGCAAAATAGGCGCAAGTAGAGACGTCAAGTTGCGGAAAACAGCCCGTTTTACCATTTACCATTTTTAACATTTACAACGGAAATCCTCAACGGAGAGCAGCAGACTCGGAATCTTGTTCCAAAGACACAGCCCCGGGAGTTCTGGTAGGCAGGTGGGCGGAAAGGAGGGCGGACAGACAGGCAGGGACACGTCATACGAGTGATCCTATAATGGTTCAGTTTTTCCTTTTGAGGTACGGGACCCTACAAATCCTATCCTATCCTACTTCCTCTTCTTCTTCATCGTTGCACTCTTGTCAGAGCGGTCGTGGTCGACATGTAGTATCATCATCAGTGGCTGATGTTGTGCGCCTTACGATGCCACGCCATTTCTCTCGGTCAGAGGTTTCTCGGGTGCATTCACACAGTGTTTTGCCCACAGTGGTCTTGATTTGGTCAGTCCATCGCATCGGTGGTTTTCCCCGAGTTCTAGTGCCCTCGACCCTTCCCTGCATTACTTCCTACTACTATTATAAACGCGAAAGTTTGTAAGTATGGATGGATGGATGGATGTTTGTTACTCTTTCACGCTGAAACGGCTTGACGGATTTGGATGAAATTTGGAATGGAGATAACTTAGACATCAGAATAACACATACGCTACATATTATCACGCTATTACACTTAAGGGCAATGTAAACCATATATCTTTTTTCTGTAGTTCACGCAGACAGAAGTCGCGGGCAAAAGCTAGTGTAAAATAAATATAAAAATTTCGTCTCTCCTGCTTGGAGGCATAGACTGACTGTACAATGCACACGTATAGGTACATTGTTTAATGCAAGACAAACCCACAGCCGTGCAAGATGGCGTATTCCCGCAACTCGCCGCCTAACCGCGGAGTTCGCTTGTTAGTTGGGCCCCTCGTCGAGTTAACTTGTGCAAGTTGCACTTTACACATCTGAGACGTATGGATTTGTACAGACTATTGAGATTATAGCTGGAGAGTTGGTGACCATTCGACTTTTTTTATCGTACAAGGCTGGGAGCTTCTAGGATGGTTTTTACACTCCACTGATCACGAAATTCTTTTTAATTTTTTTGGCCGAGCGCGGTTTTATATTATTTTCTTCGTTTTTATAACCCAAAAATTTACACTTCTGGAAATAGGTAGGTACTCATTACTCAACCCATACATAGGCCAAGTGCGAGTCGGACTCGCGCACGAAGCGTTCCATTATCTATAAATACGGCAAAAAAATCCCTTGTTGTAAGGCAGGCACCTTAAATATCAAATTTTATTCTGTTTTTTAGTATTTCTTGATAAAGCGGCAACAAAAATACATCATCTGTGAAAATGACAACTGTCTAACTATCACGGTTCCTGAGATACCTACAGACTGGTGAGTTGTGACAGACGGACAGACGGACGGACAGTGGAGTCTTAGTAATAGGGCTCCGTTTTACCCTTTGGTACGGAACCCTAAAAACAAACTTTCTACCGCGAGCGGGCGAAAAAAAATTGGGCTATTTCAATTATTTTCCCATCGTGATTCGCAATTAAGTATGTTACGCGAAGTGTGAAGCCGGCCTAACATATTATAATGAACTGCAAGCAAAGTCTTATTATACTATACGACGCAGCGTTTCAAGTTGCACAACCGTGTAGGTGTACGAACGGTTACCGTGAAACTAACTCTGAAAGTGAACCTTATCTCTATAGGCACAAGGCTTGTCAAGTTGCTATCGCGAAGGATGTTACTACGAACAAGCATATCACCAGGGGCCTGAGTCTGTAACGCAATGGAGAGTAGATGGTGTCTCAGTAGAAGGACAAACCGGGGTTTCCTCGTTTTCCCCTGCAACCAGCGAACTAATCCTCTACAATTAGAATCAGAATATTCTTTGCTGTACTACAAAAACATTAAAAGGACCGAGAGCATTAATAATTGAAGCCGTCAACTGGGAGCCCATTTTGGCACCATTGCGTTACAGACTCAGGCCCCAGGAAGTCTCATACACGTCGCGGAAGTTCGCTAGTTTACCTTAACTTTGATATCTCAGTTTGGGAGTAGACACCTCTGCCTCGCTACTGAATGAGGTGTGCTTTACAATGAGCCGTTTTCAAAGAATAAACTGAAACCAGCACCTCTACTCTTGACTCATTTTTCCAATACGGCCGCAATATGGCGCAATTAACAATATTTTATATTTTACAAATTAAGATGCATTTTGTGTTACTATTGAATAAAACAGCCTTACCTTTGAATAAACATTACAAAGTATTTAAAATCAAAGCTTTACTATGCGAATTCAAAGAGAAATTAGTTTTAAAACTTTTTCAATTTCATCGCAATAGCGTCAAGGGTAACCCCCCTGTTCATAGATGGCGTTTACAGGCGTGGCCATAGAATAACCGGAATACGGCCGTCAAATTTTTGTATGGCCACACCTGGGGCCTTAGCCTGTAACACAATGGCGTTCCAGGTAGAAGGACAAACCCGGGATTTTTTCGTTGTTCTTCTACAACCAGCGAACTAATCCTTTAGAATTAGACTCATAATATTCTTTGCTGTACATACTACAAACACATTATGAGGACCGACAATGGACCGACAGCATTAATAAATCGTAATTAAAACCAGCAACCGGGAGCCCATTTTGGCACCATTGTGTTACAGGCTAAGGGCCCTGTAAGTGCCATTTATGAACTGCTTTGATTTTTTTCTTTCAAAACGGCAAATTTCGAACATCTATGGGATTTTTATGTATGCGTATCTAGGGAAGTTTTCCTACGTCATATTGAAGGCGGTGTAAGTATTTTTGTTCTGATAAGGTTTTCTGTTCTATAAAAGAGTGCGCATAATTTGGCAGAAAGGCGTTTTTAAAAATCAATCAAAGTAGCGTTGTGGAAAAGCTAAAATTTTCTAATTTTCTGGTCGAAAAACCAGTGGTACTGCCCAAAAAACCTATATGTTTGAGGAAATCTCATAATCAGCTGAATGATTGTTGTTTAGTTGTTGAGAATAATGAAAATAATACTATTTTATTATCCTGAAACCAAAAACAGCTCGTTTAGCTACAAAATTGAAAAAAAAAACTGTGAAAATTGTGCATTTCCTGCTACGATTGGCAACTTATTGTATCTTGATGATATGTGTGATGCTGTGGTTTTGCTTCCTAACCCTTTTCAAGCAATAAATAAGTAAGATGTAGGCTGTACGATTTTATTGTACATGTCCCACTAGCTGGGCAAAAGAGTTCGAGAGTTTAATTACCACGCGTGCTCAATGCGGGTTGGCGATTTTTGCGTTAACGAAAGCAAAGTAATAACTAGACTATGGCCCGGTTTCTGAGTTGAGAATTTTGCTAAGCAAATGGGTAAGTATCGTCCTGTCTCTGCATATTTCTCACAAGTCACAGAGCGTGCTTAGTAAAATTCTCAACTCAGAAACCGGGCCTATGCATATTTGCTTCGGATGAATGACGAGGCTCATACAAAACTTCAGGTTTATTCAGACAAAATCTACTTGCAAATTGTAGGAATTCACTGGCTTGTAGAATAATTTTTTCGTAAGAATACATTTAATATTCCAACTCATCAAGGAATTCCTTCAAATGTACTAGACATGTTGTATTCTGTAGAAATAACTGAATCTTAAATCGGTATTAATTGAGGGACTATTTCCATAACCTCTAACTTGCCTTAGCCCACAACAATAACTCGTTTTAACTACCGCAACTACCACATTGACAAGTCACAGTCCGTTAGTTAGATACTAAATAACCCATTAAAATTTGTGAGCGCCCCTTACAGCGGCGGAGAGCAACTTTGTCAACAAATGTTCTAAACAGTGGCGGCTACTTGAGATTGTAGCCCTTTCGAAAGATTCGTCTGCACATAATACAATACAAAATAAGCCTGTTGGCGCGCAGTCGGAGGCTGGCCTCGGCGGCGTCGCAATGGCCGTGTCTGCTCCATTATAAGTTCTCCGAATGACAACCGAAGTGACATATCCTCCGCAATCGGATTAAAATTAAATGACAAAATGTGTAAAAAACGCATACGAAGTTGCGGGCACAGTTAGTTAGAAATTATTAGTTTTGGACCTCGCGCTATACAAGCTCGGTAGCCCTCTTTGTGATAACTCCATCGAACTAAATCCCATAGAATCCGCATTATGATTAAAATCACAATAAAAACTTGTCCCCTCAGAAACAAATGATATCAGCAATAGAACAATTCGAAACATCATTTCGACCATACGTCTAATATTCGAATGTCAACGTTATTGCATTAGTGTACAGATTTACTTTAATTGCATGGACTACGAGCAAATAAGCTCCCAAAGGCAATTTGGGCATCTATTTTTCCAGATACATTTCAGAGTTCTATGTTGTATCTAGTTTCATCCTTGATCGAAGGATAACTCGAGAATATTATTTAGCATGTTTTTAACAGCGGTGAGCCAAATGCTACTTAAAGCCGGCTACATACGGCCCTAAAATCAGTGGCGATATCGGGACAAAAATCGTGAGCTCGCCCCAACCAATTTCTGAGTTGGTACAATCGGCCACAGTCTCAGATACCCCCTTTTGTTCGATTGGCGCCCTTATGCCGCGCGCGGTAAGACCTGCCATGGGGTATCTGAGATTGTGGCCGACCGTACGATTGATGGTACGATTTGCCTACACACGAGGCGATCTAGGGTGCTCCCCACCACTTTCCCGATATTGCTTCTGATTTAAGGGCCTTGTATATCACTGTTCCCACGATTTCGCGAATTAAGTCTGAATTTAAAGACAACTTTACAGTGTTTTAAAACACAAGTGGATTACTGTTTCCTCACAAGTTATTTAACGGTGAAAAGAGAAAAAAGAACTTAAAGCTCAAAGTTAAAGTTTATGAAGCTGTTATAATTGCATTCATTGAAGGAGTAGACGCAAAGTTAAAGCCAGCGTTTAGCGAAGCAGTTTGTTCCTATTTCAGCGGGAACAGTTTCAATGTATAGTCGGACTTTAAATCAAATCTGTCGTCTAGAGTCTAGCTAGTGTATGTACTAACGTACTTATTTGCTTCCATGCTGTGAAGCTTTAAGTTAAACTGTGTTGTGTTACTTGTGTAGCGACCGAACTGCAGTAAATTTTATGATTTCCCTAATATTATCGGTAATAGTCCGGTTTGTTTTGTAATGATCTTGAATAGAAAGTCCGGATTGTTCTATAGAAAAACCAAATAGTAACTGGCTATCAGTGCACCCGCCAAGACGAGTAGCTAAGCTCAAGGGGGTACTACTACCTTTTCTCGAAGCGTTTCGACGTTTTTTTGTAATTTCTCATAACTTGGGTTTGGTTTATACTTACCAGATCAACAAAATTCTCGCCACATATTTTTACTAAGTTCTAGAGTTTGTGAAGTTAGGGCTTGAAGAGTTGGCTTGGATCTGATAGCTTTTTGACAGTGCGAGGTGCATGGTCTCGTCTTGTCAACATTTTTTACATGAAAATGTTTTTGGTGGGATATCTAATGTTTTAGCAGAGTATTTCAGTTCAGGGGAGGTGTCTTATGGTGTGAAGCCCTAAAACAGACAAATAAATTCACTTGGATATTGATTATAAATATTATAATATAGAGCTAGATACGTTTAACATTTGCATTAATATGAATAAATCACCAATATCATTAACGCTCTATTTACTCGTCAAACACAAATGAATATCATGTTCAACATGATTCGTTAATTGCAAAACTCATAGCATAGCTGGCAGATAGTTTAAAAACTTTATTTGTACGGTGAGTATTAATTTGGCAAGCCTGAGTTTAGCAATATGCGGTGTGTTGTGTTTCTCTTTGAGTTATAATATTAGGTTGAGAGCTGGTGACCAATCGAGATATTTTTTTGTACAAGGCTGGAAGTTGGTAGGCTGCTAGAATAGACTTCGCTGAGTCTGGGAAAAAAATGGTTAATTATCGCATAAGTATAATTTTGCAACACTTTTTTTTTACTTTCTAATTCACCCCCCAAAAGTGGCCCCCATGTTTGAAGTTTATTTATTTATGTTGCACATCCGTGTTTGGGTCAGGGACCTACTGTGTACAGTCGGCCACACGCTAGAATAACCCTTTTTGTTCGATTGGTGCCCTTAGGTAAGCCCTGCGCGGAAAGAGCTGCCGTGGGGTATCTGTGACTGTGGCCGACCGTACTAAATTTCAACTCCGTCGGTTCAGTAGTTTCGGAGCAAATTGGCTGTGACAGACATATGCACGAGTGATCCTATAATGGTTCCGTGTTGCCTTTTGAGGTACGGAACCCTAAAAACTAGTTTTATTCCCGTGATCGGTGCCCTAAGTATACCCTAAAATGCGTACCAACATTCAGGGGAAAATTTCGGGTTGTTCCGTATTCATGACACGAGTTTTCATGTCACTAATATTTTTTCCGGATTCATTTTACTTGACTTCCGTATTCATGCTATGGATATTATTTTATTAATTTTTACATTTCGTCTCGCTAGCCTTTCCGGATTCATGCTACCATACATTATAATAAAAATACTTTGCTTTTAAGTACGGTCAGAAAAAAATCTAAAATATTGGAAGAAATAAATAATAGGCAGACAAGCTTAAGGGTACGGATTTCGTTAAGACATCCACGGACACTGGCACGAGGTATATTAATTATTCTTTGTATCGCCATGAGGAATGGGATAATCACGTATGCGGATAATCAGCACTGCAAACAAGTAGGTCAACAGTACCTTGCAAATTGATGATCGGTTAAAGTGACATAGGACATCATAGGATTGAAATCATACAAATTAAGTTAGAAATAATAATCTTGTATATTATACTCCGTGCAATTTTAGTGGTTTTAAAGCCGAAGGTATTTTATTGCACTGGTGATTCTGAGTGATACAAAGTACCATTCCAAAACGCGCAAAACAAAAATTCACTTCTCCATACAAATGGTGTCGATTGGCGATAGCCGTTTGTATTGGGAAGTGTTTTTTATTTTCGCTCGTTTTGAAGTAACATCTTGGAATTTGGCTCAAAATCACGAGTGCAACTAAATACCTTCGGCTTTAAAACCACTAAAATTCCACGGTGTATAAAAATTATGTTAATAACCAACGTTCTTAAAAATCAAGAAATATAATCAACATGTTATTACATTAATATATACAAAACTATAGCTATCATGGCTGCATTATTTCTCTTCTTAAAAATCAAGAAATATAATCAACATGTTATTACATTAATATAAACAAAACTATAGCTATCATGGCTGCATTATTTATAAAACTTGACACTCAGAATATAGAATATAGAATAAGCCATACCGCGATCCACGATGTAGGACTGTGGAGTGCCATCTGTTGACTGAGTTGAGGAACTAATGCTAGAAGAACAAAAAAATTATATACCTGATGATGCTGGTGAGGGTTGTAACACGACATAGAAACTAGCGCCCTCTATATCTCTATATTAATCCCAAACCTTAACTCTAGATGGCGCTGTATGCAGCCTACCTAGTTTTTATTTTTCTTCCATTTAAATGCATAGAATGGTGGAACGGAATCCTCGGTGCGCGAGTCCCACGGTTTTTTTATTTTCAATAACCAAAAGTGCCTGCGGGTGTATAGAAAGGTGCGTGCGTGTTACGTCTTAGTTTTATAATTTGGTTCCTTAGTGGAGAGACTGAGGTAGGTACCTAGTCCGACTTACCAATCTTAGAATTGAAATTGTTATGCTGACCATACTAACGTGCCAATATTAAATGGTATTTTATTGGTAGCATGAATACGGAACACATGTAAAATGAAAACGGAAACTTAAACAGAAAATAATCATGAGTAGGAATAATAATAACTCGTACCATGAATCCGGAAAAATATACCTATAGCATGAAAATCCGTGTCATGAATACGGAACAACCCAAAATTTCATTGTCGACCAGTGAATCTAACAAAACTGAAAACTTGGTTAATTAGCGAAGTAAACAAATACCACTGAAGTCATTTAGATCGTTGAACAAAGGTTAAACGTTGTTTATGAATACGGCCCTTACATGCAAATGCAGCTAAATTTATATGCATTGCAAAACCCTCATTAAAAGTTACCAGAGCGCATTGTTTGCCACATTAATTTTATTCTAATACCTTACTTTCAGGCGTAAGTTCCTGCGGTAGTGGAGCGGTGTGGGAGGGGTGTGTTTTCGTGACCTGTGTGACTTCAGTTGGATTTCAGCATTGTTGTCAGTTATATACCGAGACGTCACAGGACCACTCTAGCTCTAGCTAGAAGCGCAGGAATCCATAGGCTGTATTGTGTATTCGTACGGTACGGTGCAAATTGACAGTATTCCATATCTATCTACGGATGGCGTATTTCCGAAACCGTGTTGAATTCGTCCCCTCATCGTGAACAAATCAAAAGATGTATGATGATGTTGTTGTTGTTGTTGTCCTATGGTACCCCAGAGGTACAAAGGGCCTTTGAAAGATCACGCCACGCCTTCCTGTCTTCAGCAACGCTTCGGCTTTGCTCCAGCTCAGCCCAACGGCTCGCAGCTCGCCTTCAACTGTACGCTGCCATGTGTGAACGGGGCGTCCACGTCTTCTCCTGCCCCCTCGCGGCTGCCAGTCGAAAGCAAAGTTTGCACTGTTGCTCTGACCCCTTCGGATTGTGTGCCCGATCCATCTCCACTTTTGCAAGGAGATTTCTTGCCCTATGGGGGATTGGTGGCACTTCACCCATAGCTCTTCATTATGTGTGATGATGTATCAATAGATGAATGCTAGATGACTAAAATATTGTTGCGAGTATCAATTCGCGACAAAAGTTTGAGTTGGGAATTTGGAAACAAATGAAATTCGGACACAAACTTTATGGTTCCGTTATTAAATCGGGCGTCTAAACGGGCAATATAGGCAACTGTTTATCCAAGTCTGCGCAGTCGAAGTCGCGAGCAAAAAATAGTACTAACATGATAACACCAGAATCGAACCTGAAACCTCCCAATCACGCCAAAAGCCAACCATAATCTAATAACCAATTTGTTCCGGAAATGATGGTCATTTGAATTTGCTTCAGCAATGAGCGCTGGTGTCTAATTTGTGGCAGCAGGCGGAGGCAGACTGGATTAACTAATATCGAACATACTCGTACTACACGCAAAAATTTAAGTGGTTTTTAAAGCCGATGTTATTTTTTGTGGTGATTCTGATCCAAAATGCGAGAAAAAAAATCTCCATAAGATACTATTTGTATGGAGAAGCGAAGGCTTTACAACTAGGCTTAGGTCGTTAGGAAGACCACGTAACAAGTTATGATAACACGTTATTTTAGAAACTAGCTATTTTTAGAACCCCCCTTAACTGTCCCTATTACAGATCGCGTGTTATGATTATGTTGCGACGTCTCTTATCACAAGCTACGTTTTTTACCTATTGAGTAACACCATAATAAACATCCAAGATATCCTCTCCATTATCCTCCAACACCACATCTTGAATGCTTCTAGCCTCTTTCTCTTTCCCTCTGTGTCATTCATTGTGCATGATTCGCACCCATAATATGCAGTTGCCTCTGGTCGCTGCATAAATCTCAATACGTATCTGTAATCTGTAAATATCTGCAATCTCATTCATTACGTAGAGTTCGCAATGAACGTAAAAAAATAAGGCCTTTGCGACGTAATGGGATGATTTATGCAGCGTCCAGTGGCACCTTCACTCACACTAGATGAAGATGAAACTAGGTGAAGAGACCACTTAGCGCTGCAGCGTCTGGGACATTGTTTTAGATGGAGTAGGCTTGCCCAGCACCTATAATACCACGTATACCTAATGGACTTAAGGGCGGATGATAATGTAGGTACTTACTCGTACCTAAAACAAGCCTCCGTCAAATGAAGACGATCTTAAAATAACTCTAGTTATTAACATGAACTTTTTCCTTAACGTAAAATTGAATCCGAGATAATAAAAAGTTTTTTTAAAGAGTCAATTTACAGAACGCCGCTTGGTTTTAATTAAGAGTCCGGCGAACGGAAGAATAGCGCGCGAGAAAGATTTTACTGATATGGGTTCCGCACCAGCTATTTGCTTTTATAAGTCAAAAAGCAATTTTGTTCAATCTCACTCACGAAGCTCTATTATATTAAAATAAAGTTTTAGGAAATATAAGATACTGAATTGGCGGCAAGGCGACTTAAAATGTTAGCTTATTTTATTGTTGGAGGAAAAACAGAAAAATAATTAATTAAATAACCCTCCTTTGGACAGTCGGGTAAAAAATACGTATGGCAAGAAATTATGAAAAAACAGAAGATTTTTCGATAGTTGGGTAACTACTTTCCGGGGACCTTTTGCATAAAGCCGACAGTGACAATGACAATTTACGAGATGAACATTAAATGTATCAGAGGATACCAGAATATTATAATAATGAACTTTCGAATTATGATAGTAAATGATAGTAAATTCTTTAGTAGGTACAGAAGGATTTAAATAAGGTATTGTAATTTGTATATTTATACTGGTCCACATTATTAAAATTTTAAACCAATGAAGCCCATAAATGGTTCACGCATTTTCCCACGGTACGCTAAAAAGTTGAAGAGGCGAAATCATCCTCATTTAGAGAGAAAATAAGCTCAGAGCCTGCGCGATAGTGCTCTAATGGGTTCTCGGTGTACTGTCATGATTTGATTTTGAAACCAACGGGATTATAATGGGATTTGTGTGGATTCACCGGATGAGCTGAAGCCTTAACGCTTTTGGAGTCAGTAAAATGTTTTGACAGACTGTAGTAGGAAAAAAATTTAAACAATGAAACATTTTACTGAGAATTATGTAATAAAAACTTCATAGCCAATACCAATTACTACGAGTTTACGGCTTTAATTAAAAACTGGCATAGTGCGAGTTGGACTCACGCACTAAGGTTTCAGTACCGCCATAAGATAATATAACCATGCTAGGTAGGTATGTAGGTAGGTAAGTATGAAAGAAAATGCTAGAAAGACGTGTATTGTATGTTTAGGGCGAAACTGTTGATAACATACCTTTCTCAACTGCTCAGCAAATTAAGACGAATATTACAAAAACTTATGTATGCGATATCACGAAACCGCCGCGAATAATAGCAACACAGACCGCTCTAATTCCATAGCCCCGACTCATAAATTAATATTACCTCCAAAGAGCAAACTATGGAATCAGGCGAAATTGCATTGCACCCGGCAACCTTCACCCCACAGGCACACACGAATCCTGATCTAATTTGCCGGACAAATTGCGTCGCCGGCCAACTTGGTATGGTGTACGACTGGGGGCCCCTACGTAATACCTTCGGTGGCCACTCTTTATTTTTACTTCAGGGAAGTACTTTTTGTTTTTTCTAAAGCACTAACCCGTGCTAGGAAACATTCAGGGAGGTTATTTCTAGGAATGGGAAGAGCGTCGGAAGTGATAGAAGGTATCTTCAGTTTATTCTTTGTTTCATCCGATGCATATTTGCCTGTTTCGTTCTGTTTCTCTTTTTCTCTCTACCCCTCTGCATTTCCTTTTCTTTATTTTCCTTTCAACCTACGCATAATCTAGATCAGATCTAGATAAATCTTCAACCCACCGCCACGGCACATGAATCCTGATCTGATTTGCCGGACAAATTGCGTCGCTGGCCAACTTGGTATGGTGTACGACTAGGGGCCCCTACACATAACCTTTGGTGGCCACAACTCTTTTTTTTTCAGGGAGGTAATTTCTAGGAATGGGAAGAGAGTCGGAAGTGGTCGGAGGTGTCTTGGGTTCATCTATTATTTCGTCCGCTGTTTATTCGCCTGTTTCGTTAACGTTCTAGGAGAAAACCGGTTTTGCCGAACAACTAACGCAAAAAGGGCCCTAGTTTTCAGACTACCACTTCCCACTTTAATTTCATCATGAAAAGATAATTTGCAAAATTGGATGTCAATTTCATCATTGACATCCAATTTTATTGACATCCATTTCCAGACAAAAAAAAACAAAATGTCAAAAAAATTAAGTCGCTTGTCAGCTTGGAAACTATAACACAGAATACAGACAATAAGTTACTTTTTTTTAAGTTTAGGTGGCAAAGGTGATGCCTAAAATGCTACGTCACTTCCGGCCCGAAAATATCAACTTTAAAACTTCAAATCAAAGGATTTTTAACAAAAGAAAAAAATACATATCCCTTCATTTACTGTTCCCTTTCTGAAAAACAAATAAAATCCCCATAAAAAAACAATTATATTCTGGTAAAAGCACCGGAGTAGCCACCCTCGACTAGCCACTCGGTGCCGGTGCTCTCTGCAAATTGATTTTAACAATATTCCTCTGAACGGAAGAAATTCTCGAAAGTTCTGCTGACTGTCTTCCTGCTTAGCTCTGCTAATAGATAATAAGATAAGTTTTTATCCGGCAGAACAGTGATGAAATCTTGAATTAAACAGGCCATGGTAGTCAGTGGCGATAACTTGTTGAAAAGATACGTAGGAAAGGAATACAAGAAAACGTGTGTCTTATTTTTTAACCCCCTACCCAAAAAGAGGGTTATTTGTGTGTGAGGGTTTGTGTGTGTGTGCGTTTGTCTATACAGGGTGTTAAAAAAACCGCCAACAGACCCGAAAGGTATATACTAGACACCAAGACAAAGTAATCCCACCAAAAACATTCTGTAAAAACTAGCCAGGTCTCGATGGATCTGCTTGTTTATCTCTAAAAAAGTAATGAAATCTAGACAAAGTCGTGCCAAGTCTAAGGTTCCTTACTGCGATTTCTTTATTATTATAGTTAATGTTGTGAGACTTGGCCGTTGAAGGGTACACAAGCGGTTCTGGCGACAGATTGGTGCAATGGTGTCATGGAGCACCTGGTTTTGTACCCTTGTGTACCCTTCAACAGCCAAGTCTCACAACATTAACTATAATAATAAAGAAATCGCAGTAAGGAACCTTAGACTTGGCACGACTTTGTCTAGATTTCATTACTTTTTTAGAGATAAACAAGCAGATCCATCGAGACCTGGCTAGTTTTTACAGAATGTTTTTGGTGGGATTTCACTTCTTTTTGTAGGAACGAGGGCATATTGATTAATTTTATTAGATTTTCTTATTTGACACAGTTTTAAAATTTGTGTAACGTTCGAGTAGAATAAAGTTAATCGTCCGACTATTTCTTGTTGAACGAGCGAGCGAAGCGAGCGAAGTCCTCCGAGTCTGCTGGAACAATCCGGCGTTTGTATGTATGTATGTTTGTATGTATGAATGTTTGTTCGACGATAACTTGAGTAAATTTGGTCGGATCGTTATGAAATTTGATAGGCGGGTAAACTAAATTAAAAGAATTTTTTAATTCGAACATGAGCCAAATCGGTCGATGGGTTGCCGAGATATGGGGTTGTATAGTTTAAATGCAAAGTGCGCGCGCGCCTGCGCGAATGGCGTAAGCAAAGTTATACATCTGTAACTGAGGTCGCGAGTTCATAGTTCGGAGCGAACCACTAGTGGGACGCTATAGGCTAGATTAAATGAAGATGTGTCCCACTACGCTGGATTTTTGCAATGACAGTCGATTTTTTTATGTACCAATAGTAGAAGGGGCATTACCATAATATCTCTAATAAAGCTGATACCAGCTGAGGGTTCTTCATCAGATACTCCAGACCTTAGATTTTTGACATCAAATGAAGCGGCCCACCAAGTTGAATATTTTTTGTAAGGGCGGTATATGTCGATCTATAATAGTTTGGTTGGGCTCTTGTGTTTTCTAATCAGGGTCACCAGGTACTCCAGATCTTCGATTATCCTAGTTTTTATAGTTTCCCCTTTATGTGCCCATTAAACCCTAACTCTGTACCAAATTTCAGCTCTCTGAGTTTATGGGAAGTACTAGTTCTATTAGGGCTCTTGTGTTTTTTAATCAGGGTCACCAGGTACTCCAGATCTTCGATTATCCTAGTTTTTATAGTTTTCCCTTTATGTGGCCATTAAACCCTAACTCTGTACCAAATTTCAGCTCTCTGAGTTTATGGGAAGTACTAGTTCTATTAGGGCTCGTGTGTTTTCTAATCAGGGTCACCAGGTACTCCAGATCTTCGATTATCCTAGTTTTTATAGTTGTCCCTTTATGTGCCCATTAAACCCTAACTCTGTATCAAATTTCAGCTCTCTGAGTTTATGGGAAGTACTAGTTCTATTAGGGCTCTTGTGTTTTCTAATCAGGGTCACCAGGTACTCCAGATCTTCGATTATCCTAGTTTTTATAGTTTCCCCTTTATGTGCCCATTAAACCCTAACTCTGTACCAAATTTCAGCTCTCTGAGTTTATGGGAAGTACTAGTTCTATTAGGGCTCTTGTGTTTTCTAATCAGGGTCACCAGGTACTCCAGATCTTCGATTATCCTAGTTTTTATAGTTTTCCCTTTATGTGGCCATTCAACCCTAACTCTGTACCAAATTTCAGCTCTCTGAGTTTATGGGAAGTACTAGTTCTATTATGATGATCATGAGTGAGTGAGTGAGTGAGTGAGTGAGTGAGTGAGTGTGTGTCGTAAATGCGAAACTTTGCTTTCGCTTAACTTCGGAACTAAATGACCTACAGACTTGAAATTTTGGATTTTAAGTATGTGATTATAGCTTACTAGATGACGAAAATTTCTGCGTTCTGGTCTTATCCAGAGGTTCTCAAATAGGGGCCTGAAAATGCGGCGAAATGGTTCCAGTAAAGGATGGTACGGCAGTGTTTGCTTCGCGCTCGACCTGGCGGGGGCACTGCCGTGCCCCCAGATTTTTCCATAAATTACTGCTGGAAAATGATTTTGGTTTTTAGGTTATAATTTTGAAAAAGATTTTATTACACAATGAAAGTGTAACGCAGAAAAGTCATATTGCGCAAACGTTGACATAAACTTATGCTACTTACGCTCGAGGTGCCGATTTTTAGAATACATTGCGGATAGCAATTTTACCGTCGTTTTTTGAAAGAAATATTTAAAATTTTGATATGTCTTCCTGAAAAGAAATTTTAAGAATTTGACACTAAACACATTTCAGCAAAAATCATTTTTTTAAAAGTCCAACTTTGAACCTCATTATCTCGGAAACCGTTGATTTCCCAGGCATAGCTCTGATGAGGAAAATACGTGGTTTCCCGCTTTGTAGGCGGTCTTTTAACACCCTGTATATCCTTCTGGTTTTGTGTCTGTCTGTGGCACCGTAGCTTTTCGGGTGAACCGATTTGAAAGCAGGATTTCTAGCGAGTGTTCTAGTTATGTTTTATAAAAATCGGTTCAGACATTTATGAGATATCAATGCTTATTTGAAGCTACAACGTCTGGGGTATTTTAAATCTTCATTTTAGTAGTGACTGCGTCGAGGTAAACCGGAGGGTTATTGTTTCAGTAGCGTACATAAATATTGATTCTCATCATCATCATCATGATCATCAGTTGACACCTACTGCTGATTAAAGGCCTCTTCATGCTCACGCCTCCGCTCACGATCCTGCGCCAGGCGCAACCACTGTATCCCGGCTACTTGGGCTATGTCATCGGACCATCTTCCCCTCTCGAGGTCGCCATTCCATTCTACCATCCATTCTACCATCAGGGCCCTTAGCCTGTAACGCAATGGCGGGTCAATGGCGTCCCGGCAGAAGGACAAAACCGGGCTCTCCTCGTTTTTCTCCTACAACCAGAGGACTAATCCTCTAGAATTAGAATCAAAATATTCTTTGCTGTACTACAAAAACATTAAAAGGACAGACAATCGCAAATCGTAATTGAAGTCGTCACCTGACAGCCCATTTTGGCACCATTGTGTTACAGGCTAAGGGCCCTGTGCATTGATTCTCATTGGTCATTATTTTAAAATCATGTCCCGCCCGGTTGTCCACTCCATTCCAAACAAATTGAATTAATTAATTGAGCATGCCGCGTTTCGGCGTGAATGTGAAAAGGATTTTTCTCCAGTGAGTCCAGGGAGCTAATTCTTCGGAATTCTCACATACGATACATCTCGAAGGAAAATCTCATGTCATTTCGATCTCGACTCGATTAGGCCCCTGGAACTCGCCCTGTTTTGCTGTTTAGATGAAAGAGCCAACAACCCCTTTCAGGCTATCTATGATGCAATGTAAATTACACTGCGATATCCTCTGTTTAATTAAACATAGCGTGAAATCTGCTCTATTCCAAAGAACCTAATAGCTAACCCTTAGTTCAGTCACAAAGTAATAAATAATAAAGTAATTTGTTTAGTCGGAAATTCCGACAGAACTGCACCTACATACCCTGTATTATGTCTATTTTTTAGCCATATAGGTATGAAGTGCGCCTAATACGAAGAGCCACAGTGGAAAGCGTGATGAATAGAATAGATTATTTTTTGTCGCAACAATGTTAAATTTGCCAAATTACAAGGCATTCTCAACACCTGTCAACTGATGTATCGAACTGCTATGGCTATGGGTGATTCAGATACGCTTCGTCTTTTATATTTGAGAGTTAAAAATTTTAGTCAAATAGCGTACAACCATTATAATTACCCTGTACTTCAGAACTTGCAGCTAAGTTAGTGAAAAGGAGTAGAAGAGCAAAATGTATTGCGTGTTTTCCAGCCTGACAAAATCCTCCGTTTCGTTGGAAGAATGGCTGTGACGAAAGCTCAAAATCACCAGTTACCTAGAATCCAGTAAAAGTATTTTCTGCATTTCCTGTATTTATTTTATTTTATTACCCAAATTGAGTGCTCACTGGAAAGCAAGCCAAATGAAATAACAATTCCATTCGTCTACTCTATTCGCAATGTATTTGTCGAATAAAATGGCAATTAACACTGCTTCTGAAACTGAGCCCACGATGTAATTATCGTACAAATTGTGACACTTTGATCGAACGTTACAAAATTAACAATAAACCAATCATCTAGTTAAACAAAAACACGCAATCGCACATAGGTACGTGTATATTCCATGTCAAAATGTCGACAGGAATTTGATCCGTAGTTTTATAATCGAATCACACGCAGATGATTTAATATAGAAATGGATAGAATACTCTTCATTGTAGGTACACACGACAGCACGTCAGAGTGTACACTTTTGTTGTAAAGTCGCCCGTAACGTAACCGAGTAGATTGCTAGTGCCCGATGTTGTTTAACTTTTCTAATCAATAAAATTAAGAATAGCTAGGACTACTAGGCTAGGGCCCGGTTTCTGAACTGAGAATTTTACTAAGTAAATACTTAACTATCGTTCTGTCACGTTCTTTTGTGAGAAATCCGCAGAGGCAGAACGATATTTAAGTACTTAATTAGCGAATTTCTCAAATCAGAAACCGGCAGTACGAGTGCTTCTATTATTGACATAATTAAGCTTGTTTAGGTATCAGTCGAACGTCAGTTGGCTCTCCGCTTTTTCGAACTTTTCCACTACATTGCCACTTTCAAAGTCGGTCTCAAGTTAATATAATAGGATGTATGTTTCCACCGGAGCGCTCGCTTCCATGGGACACCATCTGGCTGGATTTGCTCGCGTGTAGGGTTATCATCCGTCCGGATAAGTCCGGACATGTCCGGTCTTTTGGACTCTTGTCCGGACTTTGTCCGGCCCTCTAATTTGTCCGGATTTTTATTAATTAGATGGAATATGAGTAATGAAACTACGTACATATTAAGTAATCTAATATCAAATCAGTATTTAATCAACAACAAACTTCTAATTTATCAAAAAAAACAAAATATGAAATATAACTAAGTGTAACTAAGGCCCGGTTTCTGAGTTGAGCATTTTACTAAGCACATACTTACGTATCGCTCTGTTACGCTCTTTTGTGAGAAATCTGCAGAGACAGGACGATACTTACCCATTTGCTTAGCAAAATTCTCAACTCAGAAACCGAGCCTATCTGTAACTAAGTGAGTAATGTTTCTATTTTGTGACTAAATAGTCCGGATTTTTATCGAAATGTCCGGCTTTTTGCCAGGACTTTTCAAATTCCTAAATGGTAACCCTACTTGCGTGAGGTCGCTGAGCCGTCCTGTCTTCAGTCACGTCCTGAAATCACCCGGCTTTTAAACGTCCTTTTAATTTTGCCGGCATTTCTGAGATTTACTTTCAGGCTTTTAAAATATTTCCTGCTAACAACGGCTTGCTATTTTGTCACGCTCTGGGACGTTTCATGCAGTTTGTTATAACCCGTGCCATTAAAGAAAACATTTAGGATGGACTTCAAAACACTCGCCCTCTCGCTCTAATTAATACAGTCAAAGCGAGACAACGCTAGGTTTTTAACTCCGTCCTAAATGTTTTCTTTAATGGCACGGGTTATAGTAGCTGATGCAACGTGACGGAATGTAGGTACTATTTTGATACTTGGCAGTTCTCTGAGATTTCAGTACAGCCAGCACAACAACCTACATTTAGCTCGAAAGTTTGGAAGTGAGTGTGTGTGTTTGTAAATCGGAACTTTACGCTCTTTCTATATAACCATGTGTCTAGTGTTATGTACGATAGTATTGGTTGCATTTTTGTGAGCGATAAAAAACCATTGATTTTTTTATGAACATTTGTTGTTCTTCGGAATACTTTTATTTTTGCAGGCATCTACATAGTAACTGGATAGCTCGATGTATGGTAGGCCCCATAATCAGTTTCGTAACAAAAAAAAAATATATATATATGTCAATAAATTAATATAATTATGTAGATTTTTAACATGCTGTAACTCTTCGTTCCCATACGTTAGCAAAAAAAACGAATATAACAAAAGTGAGCTTTATCTTAAAACTTTAAAACTTATTTTGTTTGTGCACAAAATCTTTTACAAACCAGGTCGGATTCGCCCATCAGTGACCTTTATTCAATGCTCCACAATTAGAGAAGTAGTCTAAGACGGTACTTTAGCCCTCGGAACGTATAGGTAGATAGGCATCCAGCATATGTCTACAACAATTACATTCTACTGAAGAGTCCTCCGTCTAGACTTGGTATTTCAATTAAGCGACAATTAATCAGATTCCCCGATACAATAGGCGCTGGAAACGCAACGGGGCAAGCTGGGCATAGACGCGTAGGAAGATTTAGAGCCCTCACCCACGCGACTTTTTGATGCGATGCAGTAGCGATGCTGTCGCGCGTTCGTATCGATACAGTCGCGGTGCGGTCGCTAGCTGCGTGCCCTCGTCCACCGTAACCGCTTCTGTCGCGATGCAAACGCGATTCGCGCGCCACTCTTCCTCCGTTCTCTCCCCGATGTCGTCCGACAAGGTCGCACGTTTGCATCGATACAGTTTGTTAATATGCAAGTATTTTTTTTTTTTTAAGTACAAACATTTGTTTAAAAAATAGGTAAAAAAACTTTTTAAGTTAAACGGTTTTATGTTAAACATACATTGCAATGTTTAAGATAAATGTACTAAAAACCAAAAAATAATAAAATAGATACAGTCGTGGGAATTATAAACATATGCATAGACTAGACTAAAATAAAACCGTGGGGCACGTCAATTGTCTACAATCGTTAATTAAAATGTTTGTTTTGTAATGTTACACTATAATTAGGCAGTTGACGTGCCCCACGGTTTTATTTTAGTCTAGTCTATGCATATGTTTATAATTCCCACGACTGTATCTATTTTATTATTTTTTGGTTTTTAGTACATTTATCTTAAACATTGCAATGTATGTTTAACATAAAACCGTTTAACTTAAAAAGTTTTTTTACCTGTTTTTATTTTCTAGTTTTTAGTTTTTATTTCGCATTCTGTTTAATTCATATAGTACATTGTATTATACTGGTTGAGCACTTTCATTTGATACCCATATTGATGGGATCGATAAAACCTACGTTATCCGCCATTTTGTAGCGGCCGCCATCTTGTATTTCAATTTTTTATAGTATATTGTATTCTGCTTGTTGAGCCCTTTCATTTGATACCCATATTGATGGGATTGATAAAACCTACGTTATCCGCCATTTTGTAGCGGCCGCCATCTTGGATTTCAATTTTTTATAGTATATTGTATTCTGCTTGTTGAGCCCTTTAATTTGATACCCATATTGATGGGATTGATAAAACCTACGTTATCCGCCATTTTGTAGCGGCCGCCATCTTGGATTTATAATGATAATGAATAAACATAATTGTATTGTCACCAAAATCCAAAGTGTATACAAAATTTCAGATTAATCGGTTGACAGGAAGAGGGTGAAATTTGAATTACTAAATTTGACCCAAGAAAGACTAAAGAATAAAACAAACGGGGTGAGCTAAATAAAACCGTTTAATAAAAAGGACACTGTTTACAAGTTACACATGCTTAAAAGATATACACTATAAAAGAAGGTAGAATTAAAATAAAAAGTTCAATGGCAGTCCCCAAACTAGGCGAGGCCTGTATCTTGGGGACTTTATTAGTGTGCACCACCGAACTAAATCCCATAGAATACGCATTACGTATAAAATCACAATAAAAACTTGTCCCTACAGAAACAAAATATATCAGCAATAGAACGATACGAAACATTATACAGGGTGTTAAAAGACCGCCAACAAAGCGGGAAACCACGCATTGTCCTCATCATACTGAACATTTTTGCCCAAGGAACTATACATGGGAAATCAACGGTTTCTGAGATAATGAGTTTCAAAGTCAGACTTTTCAAACTTTTTTATTGCAGAAATTTGCTCAGTATCAAGTACTTAACATTTCTTCTCAAGAAGCCATATCAAAATTTTGAATATTTCTTGCATAAAATGACGTTAAAATCGCAACCCGCAATGTATTCTAAACATCGGCACTTTGAGGGTAAGAAACACAACTTTATGTCAACGCTTGTGCAATATGACTTCTCTGCATTACACTTCCATTGCGTGATAAAATATTTTCCAAAATTATAACCTAAAAAACCAAAATCATTTCCCAGCAACAATTTATCGAAAAAGTACTTTGTTTTGGTGTCTACTATGCGTACCTTTCGGGTCTGTTGGCGGTCTTTTAACACCCTGTATAATATATAATATTCGAATGTCAACCTTATTGCATTAGTGTACAGTTTTACTTTAATTGCATGGACTACGAGCAAATAAGCTCCCATAGGCAATTTGGGCATCTAATTTTCCAGACACATTTCAGAGTTCTATGTACACACGACAGCACGTCGACCTTTACACGCTAGCACTCTACTCGGTTACGTTACGGGCGACTTTACAACAAAAGTGTACAGTCTGACGTGCTGTCGTGTGTACTATCTAGTTTTATCCTTGATCGAAGCCATGAATATACTGTTAATTCAAATCCGTGTGGCCTTGGCTCAACTCTCAAAGGGTGCGATAATACGTGAAACGGTAAGATCTATGTTATTAACATTCAATCATGCATACCTACACTGACTGAGTCTTTTGATATCGATACGCTTTATATTGCGAAGCAATTTCCTAGAGCTGATAACAAACATGACTCGGCTTTGTCGCAAATGATCTCTACTTTTGGAACTACAATTTCTTTCAGTTTTTGTGTTGGTCTGCTGGTCTTGAGGTGCTGGGAATCCTGCTGGTGAGCTTTTAGACGCGGCATAATATTTTTTTAATTGTTGAAAAGAAGTTTTTTTTAAAATATTGATGCGTTTTGTTTTTGCATCGCCTAAAGCGCGTTTGGTTCGTGAGCCCATACAAATTTCGGGAAAATCCTCAAAAGTGAAAATTAGGAAAACATCAATCCTGTTTTGTGTTGGTTCACAATAGAGAAAATAGAAAATACTGGACCGTTCTCCTCATAGTCATTGATTCTGGTTAAAGATTATATTATTCTCTTGTAGGTACTACTCTTGCAAAATAACCCTGACAGTTTTTAGCACAAATTCACAAAGCATTTCATAGATAGCGCCAACAGGCGTGGCTATAGAAGAACCGGAATACGGCTGTCAAAATTAATCTGTGCTAAGCGAAATTTGACAGCCGTATTCCGGTCCTTCCAAGTCCACGCCTGAGATAAGATTTAAAAAAATGTGCTAAAAACGTCTCATTCTTCAACGGATTTTGTTTCAGAACGCGCCCAGCGGGGAAGCCACCGAGAAAACCCGTGTATTTGTTCAAAGGATATGATACGAGGCCGCCGTCGATTACTTTCCTTGGCTTCTCGGATTACGACTACACTTGATACCTGCTCTGTGTCGCAGTACTCTATGTTCACGGCACGTCGAGCACTCTACTCGGTTGCGTTACGGGCGACTTTACAACAAAACCGTACGCTCTGACGTGTTGTCGTGTGTACATCCGCGGATTGATTTTACGTTTGTTTTGCGGCTGTTTCGACCTAGGGGGTACTTCGCGGGAAGTTTGGAAAGGGTTACGTGTTGCTGCGGGAAGTTTGGCATCTGAAGCGTTGAACGCGTCAGGAAACCGACGTATCGTGCGTAATATGTTGTAGCTGGAGGATGACCATTCGACTTTTTGATCGTACAGTGGGAGTTGGTAGGCTGACTACCATACTCTACCATCCGGCTCCACCAATACACGCGCGTAGGAGATAAGGAGAGATAAGGCTAAACTCTCTCTCTGAAAGAAGGCCTTTGCCCAGCTTGTGGGACATGTACAATTGTACAGGCTACATCTTACTTGTTTACTCGCCCCTTTGAACGATTTAGGTACTTTCTCAATGCTTCACCACGTGAGAATAGATAGTTTAATAATCACTAATTATTTTTGTCAGATTCAGATTTAGGCAAACAGTTTTATCTAATATGCTAACTCTTTTATTGTCTACTATTTACTCACAAGCATTTCTTAAGTGTAAAAAATTATAATTCATAAGGTTATTTAGCGGAATTGTTGTCAAAATTAATTCTACCACAAAAAAATAATCGATTGAATAAAATGACTGAACGAATTATTGAACCAAGTTACGTCTTTGCCCCATCACTAAATTCTTTTGATCGGGTATCCCTTTTGCGCAAACGAAATGTCAAACGACATTTAGAGTAAAAGTTTAGAGCAAGGCTGCTCAACCTTTTTAACAGTCGGGCCAAACTATGTATTCAGACGTTCACGATGGGTCACTGACAATACCTATTTCTGTTACTCTCAGGACATGCGAAATGGTGCTTATTTCAAGACTTACTTGCGTGGGCCATTTAAAATTCATTCGCGGGCCACACTGTGGCCCGCGGGCCTGGGGTTGAGCACCCTTGGACTAGGGTATAGAACATTCTACAGCTACGTAGTAGCGTAAGCTTCACAGCGTTAGCCTCTGAGAAATAACTTTACACTTGAGTCGACAGCTATCTTATCACGCTGAGATGTAACTTTAGAATCTTGTAAAGGTGGCGATAGTACACACGACAGCACGTCAGACTGTACGTTTTTATTCCAAAGTCGCCCGTAACGCAACCGAATAGAGTGCTAGCGTGTAAAGGTCGACGTGCTGTCGTGTGTACTACTTCCCAGAGCCAGATACCTACTTTGTCGGACACTTTGTTTTTTTTTTTCTACAGTAATAAAAAATAGGATCTTCTTGTTGACTTGCAGGTATAGATAACATGGTAGAAGAATGTTGTTCAAATCAGTTGGTCTCTAACCGTCTAGAACGTAATATGACTACAAGCAATATAAACCAGAACTCAAATTGACTCAAATAGAAATGTCCTAGATAGAACACATGATGAGATGACTGCTGTGTTGTTTCTTAAAATTTTATTTGAATATACACTTTTTAAACTCGGTTTAAGATCTGTTTGAGACATTACTTTCCAAATGTCGCTAAAACTTTGTTGCGGTTGTTTGCTTGTAGGCTAACTAACTAAGGCCTTTGCATCTACGTAATGAGTTGATTTATACAGCGTCCAGTGGCACCTTCACTCACACCAGATGGGTGAAGAGACCACTCGGCGCTGCAGTGCCTGGGACATTGTTTTAGGCTAACTAGTCCAATAAATATTCACAGAAGGTGGCTGAGCAATCAGTGCACTCAAATGTCTACTGAGACGCTTCTAGAGCTGTAAATACCTAAGCAGCCTCCATTTCCATTCGTTACCTCCATCCATCCGAGTGAGCCCGCAGACAACCTATGATCACAGGCGTCTGTTAGCACTTAGAGGTATCAATTTCACAGATTAATTAACAAGCGGAGCGGCGCGAATCTCATCGGCAAATGAGCCGTGAAATTCCCACCGCGCTTGGCGCTGCAGCCTCTAACTTTTCCAATATCTCTGTGGCCCCTAGTTCCGCAGAGTATTGATGTTCCGTTCCCGGGAACATTGCCAATCGCTGGAAAAATTCCCGGCAATGTTCCCCCAACTGAGAATTTAACGGGAACTTTGCTCTAAACTTTGGATATTTCAATATACAAGGTGTTTTTTTGTAAAGTGACACCCGACTCAGGGTGATTCTTTACACGAAACGGAAGCAAAAAAAAAATGTCAGTGAAAAATAGCCAAAAATCATTTAATTGTGGCCTCCCTTACTATAACACTAACGCAGCGTCGAGTCGGGCGCCACATCGCGCGCGCGCTTTGAGAAAGATGTTTTTTTTAAATGAAATACCGATTCCATGCAGTCTCCATGTGGCAACACTGCAAGAACAAGACACTTTTAAGCAAATATGCATGTCACGTGACTAACTAACGCGATACTTTAAGAATTAGCATTAATTAACAAAAAGATAATAACTGGGATTTTATGGAAACATTGGGAAACTTTCGGAAACTTTCCGGGAAAATTGCCGGGAGTGGGAATGTTTCCGAGCGTACATCACTGCACTACCACAGAGTGATATGTGGAGTGCTCGGCTCGCGTCTGAGGCAAGGTGTGCGCTCCGGGCGATTCTTGCGCCCCCGTTGTTTTCTAAATTTATCTTCGTTTTTTATTTGGCTTCGATCGGGCTGATTGTTTGGGGCGTTCTCGCTTATTTACGGCTAGTATGGCTTGCCGCGACGCGACTTTTAACTACTCTTGCTCGCGAGATACTCTTCCCGTTTACGGGAAGCCTTGTTAGTGTTGCCTCTTCGCGATACGCGACTGAAGTCTACGCTACTTGTCACTTATACAGGGTGCACTCTAAGTCGATTGCGGAACTTTAAGTAGGCTGTCTAGTCTACTGATCAATACAAACAAGTTGTTTGTGTTGATCAGTAGATAGCCTACTTAAAGTTCCGCTATCGACTTAGAGTGCACCCTGTAGACTTGATTTTGCTTTTAAAATCTTATCAGTCGTGGAGGGTAATCATGTTAGCTTTTGCGACATATTTCACGTCGAAGTCTTTTCACGGGCTATTTTTTTTACAGATACCTAATATAATCTATAACCTAATATCAAAGATCTTTTTATGCATTGAAACTATTAAACGGAAATAGAAGGATTTTCTTATATCTAAACCAAAAACAAAATCTAGGATCTTTGAATTGATTGGACTAGGTATTTTATTGGGACTCATGAAAGAAAAGAAATTAGGTCTTGCATTTTTGGGGTTTTTGTTAGTAAAATACTTTACACATATTTTTTTCGTCATGACAATACGTACCCAGACATTTTTTCTCCTGAATAAAAATTGAGAATCGAGCTTAGCAAACTTATTCAGGAGTCGTACAAAAACAGTGAATGCTTTCACCTTAAGGGTAGACGATAGCAACGTGGCGGGAAATTCAACATTTTTACATTTTTTTTAATTTTGTAGCAAAACTGAGCTATTTTTTTTTAGCGATTTTTGGTTCGCGGCAATAACATAGTATTCTTTTCATTATTGTAAACTAAAAAACAACAATAATTCAGCCGATTATGTGTTCTGGTCTACGACAAGTTTTTTGGGCAGTGCTACTGCTTCGTAGACCAGAACACATAATCGGCTGAATTATTGTTGTTCTGTTGTTTACAATAATGAAAAGAATACTATGTCATTGCCGCGAACGAAAAATCGCTGAACAAAAATAGCTTAGTTTAGCTACAAAATGTAAAAAACTGTGAAAATTTTGATTTTCCCGCCACCTTGCTATCTTTCCACCTTAACTTCAGGCGATTCAATCGACCAACCAAGACCATGTTTTTCTTTCCTTCCCCTCTCAATGCAGCTTTCCACTTCGGTTTTTAAAAACCTACAAAGCCGTCTTCACCGGAGCTTATCTCCTTCTGAATATCCTTCTGAATATGCTCTTCCGCATTCAAAACCCGGCCAAGAGCGAGTCAGACTCGCGCACTGAGGTTCCGTACCGTTATACAACCTAAGAAAATCTGGTTGGACGGACCCTGTATGCGTGCGTTCGACTCGCACTCGGGCATTTTTACACATTTTATTTATTTTTATTGAATAAACCCTGCCTTAATGTTATCACCAAATTTTATAGTTCTTACGATAGAGCAAAACCTATCAAAACACTTTAACACGTTTTTTGTATGGGATCCCGTCTTATTTATTATTATTATGATTGGTTGTTGATGTTCACAGAATATGTGTTATTTTAAGGTTATAATAACACTTATTTTGTGAACATTTCACTTGGCTACAAAAAACTTGGCTACAAGTTTTAAATTTCCGAAACAGACAGACTTAGAGTCAGCAGCGTAGGCACAGTAATACGGTCCTGTTTGTGACCCTTCGGGTGCGGAACCCTAAAAAACAAAAAAACAAAACTAAGGCCTTTGCATCGACGTAATGCGATGATTTATACAGTGTCCAGTGGCACCTTCACTCACACTAGATGGGTGAAGAGATCACTCGGCGCTGCAGTGCCTGGGACCTTGTTTTAGATGGAGTAGGCTTGCCCAGCACCTATACCATCCTGACAGCTTAGTCGACCTAGCCCACAGGAACCCTAAAAAGCGACGCCTTATCACTTGTTCCACAACTCCAGACTCCAGGGTCGGTATTTATTAAGAGTTCTTTAAAAATCCTTGAGAACAAAAGGGGTAAGGAACGAGCGAGAGATCCTTTGATTGCGAACGTCCATTGTTTCTCAGTGTTCCCCTGGGACCCACGGTGATTGGGGCGAAAAACGTAATTTCATGCCTGGAAGTCATGTTTAGTTCGTAACTTGATGTCCGAATAATGTTGACCGTAAAAATTACTACAGGGTGCACTCAAAGCGGAACTTTAAGTAGGCTGTCTACTGATCAATACAAACAACTTGTACTAGGTGGCGAAAAAAATGGAGCTAAAAAAATATCAGCTGTTCCATACAAAAGGTCGACTCAGCACTGCGCCAAATGTATGAAACAGCAGATATTTTTGCACCCTGTAGTGGTTTGCCCCGAACTATGAACTCGCGACCCTATATCTCAGCAACCCCTCGACCGATTTGGCTCATGTTCGAAGATAAAAAATATCTTTGCCCGATTTACTTGCCCACCAAATTTAATGACGATCCGACAAAATTTACTCAAGTTATGGTCGTCGGTTAAGTCGCCCGTAACGTAACCGACTAAGGGCCGGTTTCTGAATTGAGAAATTCGCTAAGCAAGAACTTAAGTATCGTTCTGTCTCTGCAGATTTCTCACAAAAGAACGTGACAAAAGGATACTTAAGTATTTACTTAGTTAAATTCTCAGTTCAGAAACCGGGCCTAAGAGTGCTAGCATATAGGGCTCGACGTGCTGTCTTGTGTACCTAACAAACATAAAAAAATATAGGTATAATGGACCTACTTCTTTTTTGAAGTTGGTTAAAAATAGGTAACTACAGGGTGCACTATAAGTCGATAGCGGAACTTTACGTAGGCTGTCTACTGATCAATACAAACAACTTGTACTAGGTGGCGACAAACATGGAGCAAAAAAAATATCAGCTGTTCCATACAAAAGGTCGACTCAGTACTGCGCCAAATGTATGAAACAGCAGATATTTTTTTCGCTCCATTTTTTTCGCCACCTAGTACAAGTCGTTTATAGTGATCAGTAGACAGCCTACTTAAAGTTCCGCTATCGACTTAGAGTGCACCCTGTAGTTCCCAAAACTGTTAAATGTAAAAACACTGTTACCGAGACCGGTGGCGACTTCTTCTGTATGAGGCCTACCCATTTTGTGCATCGGAGTAAGTTTAAGTAGGTAACTAAAAAAAGTAAGATGTAGCCGGTACAATTGTACATGTCCCACTATCTGGGCAAAGGCCTTCTCTCAGAGGGAGAGTTCGAGCTTAATCACCACGCGTGCTCAATGCGGGTTGGCGATTTTTGCGTTGAGGGTATAATGCCTCACACGCTCAGGTTTCCTCACGATGTTTTCCTTCACCGTCAGCGAGTGGTATTGCTACTACAAATTCACAAATGTACGTAACTTTGAAATTAAACAAAGTCATAGATACATGCCCGCACCGGTAATCGAACCTAGGACCTTTCACTTCAGAGTCCACTGTTCTACCCACTAAACCACCACCGCTTTAAGTAGGTAACTAGTTCCCAAAAAACATAACTCTCCTTTGGACAGTCGGGTAAAAAGGCAACGAACAAACTATTGTTGAGTGAATGAGCTGAGTTGACCCAAATTTTGTTTAGTCGAGGCTGAACTGTTTTGCTCTGAACCAATGACTTTTTCAACAATTCGTTTTGCTTATAAGGTAGGTACCTAGTGAAAAGGTAGTTCTATCAAAATGAGAGAGTTCATATTATAAGAGAAATAAGAAGCCTGAAGAAAGATGAATGAAGTGTTTAATCAAATAATGACGTCTGAAGTCTCGGAAGCACCGCATAAATGCAAATTAATGCAATTTTCTGAATGAGAGAAAACCCAGCAATAATTTCTGTAAAGCGAAAATCTGCAATGCACATTGCACATTTGTGTTGTAAAAGCTTTACTGCCATAAATATAAAGTTGAAAATGCTACGAGGCCGTTTCGTAGGTGGAGAATATTGGAAAAGTTGCGGAGTCCAATGCATGTGCAATTTCATAGCTTTCCACACGAAGTAGCATCGATCTTGCTTGCGTTTTTAGGCCGGCCACACACAGACGGAATTCGGAAGGCAAAGTTTTTTGTTCGAAAGTCCGTTATTGGCTTAATCTTATCTTTAGACAATATTGAGAAACTAATTTAAATATTTTTTATTTTGATTCCTGACGGAAAAAAAGGAATCGGGATTCCGAACGCAGTCATTGCATACAAAGTCTATGGACCGCCACACTCATACGGTTTTTTTCCGTCCAGAATTTTCAAACATCAAGCACGCAATTTGCAATGGTTTCGTTTTTCCGAATGGGAAAAATCAGTATTTCCGTTTTTTTCCGTCAGGAATTCCGTCTGTGTGTGGCCGGCCTTAACCGACCCAAAACGAGGGGTGTTATAAGTTTGACAGCTATAAGTGTGTGTGTCGCTCTGTCTGTATGTCTGTCTGTGGCACCGTACGTAGCTCTTAAACGGGTGAATCGATTTGGATAAGGTTTAATTAATTTGAAAGCACGGTTTCTAGCGAGTGCTTTTAGATATGTTTTATCAAAATCGGTTTAGCCGTTTATAAGATATAATATAATGCTAGTTCGAAGCTTAAATGTCAGGGGTATATAAAAAAAAATAGTAATTATTCATTTAGGTACTTACAGGCTATACGGACCGCTTCGTGGAACCTTAGCTCTTTTTCCAACAGCCGTAAGACCTGCCAGTGTTTGGCTAAAATTGAAAGTCCGAATGTGGAATCAAACAAAACGGTATTTTTATAGGCTTGCATGTCCGGGAGGTTCGTTTGGGATTCGTTTTTGAAGAAAAACAGCGATTGCTGTTTTAGTCATCGTCAGCCCGCGTGTGATAGTCCATTGTTTGTAACCTAGATAGAGTTTAGAGCGGTGCTGGCCTAGTGGTGTACAAGCCTACTCTATCCAAAACAATGTCCCAGGCACTGCAGCGCCGAGTGGTGTCTTCAACCATCTGCTGGGTGCACTCTAAGTCGATAGCGGAACTTTAAAGAGGCTGTCTACTGATCAATACAAACAACTTGTACAGGTGGAGAAAAAAAAAATGAGCTGTTCTATACAAAAGGTCGACTCAGTACTGCGCCAAATGTATGAAATAGCTGATATTTTTTTGCTCCATATTTTTCGCCACCTTGTAGAAGTTGTTTGTATTGGTCAGTAGACAGACTACTTAAAGTTCCGCTATCGACTTAGAGTGCACCCTGTAGTGTGAGTGAATGTGCCACTGGACGCTGCATAAAACGTGTCATTACGTAGGTGCAACTGCAAAGGCCTTAGTAGTATGTTTGTTACCTAAGAAGTGTTTTCTAGGTGGACCGATATTAATGTTTTTTTTTGTTCGAAAGGTCTATACTTCCCGTGAGATCCCATAAACAAAATGTGAAGCTCTGCAAAATGTGAAAATCGAAGTTCAATTTTTGAAAATGTACTGCCACCCAGTTCATTTTATTGCCACCCAGTTAATTTTTCATAAATCGAACTTCGATTTTCGCCAATGGTAATCGGCTTCGTTTTGGCCGGTAGACGCCCTGTTCCTCAACAAAGAAGTCTTATATCCGAAAATATATCATCGAACAAGAGCTTATTAGCGGTGCCAGACAGAAACTAACTTCGCAACAGCAAACAAAGTAATCCACATTCCATATATTTGCTTGTTTGTTAGGATACCAGCTCAATAAAATTAACTTAAGGGTGGACGATAGCAACGTGGCGGGAAATTCAAAATGTTCACAGTTTTTTACATTTTGTGAGCTATTGAGCTATTTTTGTTCAGCGATTTTTCGTTCGCGGAAAGCACAGACAGTATTCTTTTCATTATTGTAAACAACAGAACAACAATAACTCAGCCGATTATGTGTTCTGGTCTACGAAGCAGTGGCACTGCCCAAAAAACTTGTCGTAGACCAGAACACATAATCGGCTGAATTATTGTTGTTCTGTTGTTTACAATAACTAAAGAATACTATGTTGTTGCCGCGAACGAAAAATCACTGAACAAAAATAGCTAAGTTTAGCTACAAAACGTAAAAAACTGTGAAAATTTTGAATTTCCCGCCACGTTGCTATCTTCCAGCCTTAAAGACTAGTCTGATATTCGTACGCTAAAGTATACTCTAAGGCACAAGCCACTATGACGGAAATGCCCCAATTTCCAAGGTGGAAGTGTAAGCAAACCATGGAAGAAGCCTTAACTTTGCAACTGGGTTGTTTTTGTACCCTGTTTTAAGTTGTTATTTGGGGCTTGGAATGATTGGAAAATTGTACTTATATGTTTAATTTTACGATTAATACAATTATTAGTACGGAATACTTACATCATCACACCTTGTTCTAAAAACAAATTTAAAGCAGAAAAACATTAAAATCGAATGATACTCCGTGCAATGTTAGTGGTTTTAAAGCCGAGGGTATTTTGTTGCACTGGTGATTCTGAGCCAAATTACAAAATTTCATCCAAAACGCGCGAAAGAATAATTTACTTCTCCATACAAATGGTGTCGATTGGCGATAGCCGTTTGTATTGGGAAGTGTTTTTGTTTTCGCTCGTTTTGAAGTAAAATTTTGGAATTTGGCTCAGAATCACGAGTGCAACTAAATACCTTCTTTAAAACCACTAAAATTTTGGGATTTGGCTCAGAATCACGAGTGCAACTAAATACCTTCTTTAAAACCACTAAAATTCCACGGTGTATAATGGCTGAATCTAGAAACTAATAATAATTTTGATTGCTGGCATTGAATATTTAAATATTAAATATATTTTTTAAATTAGTTTTTGAAGTAAGTTTTTTTAGGGAACAATTTCTATTATAAAATACTTATTTATCTGACAGTTATTGCTTTACAATGTTATCTGCGGCAAATTTATTAAAAAAATACTGTACACGAGGGACACCCTAAAATGGGTCCGAGACTTAATTTCGAATGTCAATTTGTTCGATGCACAATTCTTCGAAAACACTATTTTATGAACATCGCTGCTTCGAATGAACGATTCTTTGAAAAACTGTTTTACGAGTGGAATCGTGATGTACAAATTTATACGAAAATGCCCAACTATTAGTCTAACGTAGCGCACATTGAGAACTCAACGCGGGTGTAAGTACTAACAGGGTATTAAGCCTTAGTAGGTCTTGTCTTCTAGTTCTCTCTTCGTTCGTTATGTTCTTACAGACATTTTATTTTCTGTAAGAACATAACGAAGATTTATGTCTACTGAGCCTACAATAAGGCTAAAGGTCACTGGGCACATTTTTATTGAAACCGTCGTGTACACCCGCGTAGGTACAGAAATAGAATAAAATAGCATAGAATTTATAGATACATGTTTCTATAGTTTACGATAATTTAGGTTGCATTTTGTGGGCGTTGAAAAAAATTAAAAAGTGTTTTTTCAGGCATCTACTGTGTAAGCTCGCTTTATCGTAGGCCCCACCCAATTTCCATCATTTAATTTTGTAGACTTCACTCTCTTGCGGGTGGTTTTTCCTATTGTGTTAAAGGCGATTATGGCGTGTCAAAAGCAAGTCTGCAAGTGACAAGTCCTGTAGACTTCAATCGCGTTTCGCGGGAAGACATGACTCTAACATGACTTCCCGTAGACGATTATCTCGCGGGTAAGCGTAGATAAAACTCGCGTCGCGGCCTGCCATCCCAGCCGGGCGGGGGTGGCCACTAGTTAATTACCTACCTACCTACCATCGTACCCACAGACTTTATAATGTATCGCACCACATTGTTCACCAAAGAACTACTTCATCTCTCGTGTCGAAAGCGTCACACGTCGCGCTCCCAGAAACGTGCCAACTTGATAGCGCTGGGGGTCGCCTAGAGGAGATCCTGCCAGCTGCATTGTGGAGCCTCAGGGCAGGTATGAAGATGTGACGTTGTCTGACCAAAGAACTAAAAATATATCAACTTGGTACCATTGTACGTCCGTCGCATCGCGTCGCGTCGCATCGGTGCGCGGAATTCGATCGCTGCAGAAACTCAATGCCGAAAACAAAGCCTTGTTTCAAACAGAGCAAAACACGGACGGTAACCGTTTGTTAGTCGTGTGGGCCGGGCAGACCCTTGCTGTGTTACGTTTATTATTCCTTATAATTTTTAAACTGGATTTCTGGTTGTCACAGTAAGTTGGATCTTTTTAAGATCATACCTTAAAAAAAAAATTTATCGCCGACGTTTTAGTTTTAAATAAGCATATCTCATAAACGCCTGTAACAATTTTGAATATATAAGAACACTCGCTAGGAAATCTACTTTCAAATAAGAAAAAAACCGCATCCAAATCGGTTCACACGTTATGGAGCTACGGTACCACAGACAGGCACTCACACTCACGCACACAGACACCCTGACAGACAGACACATACACACACACCCCCATTTTTTGTTCGGAGTAAGTAATAGAGTCAACAAAGAGTGTTAGAGTCAATGTATAGGCGAAAAAGAGTTCATTACTCAATGAAGAGTACACTGACTGTACGACTCTACATAGAGCTGAGACATAGGTCAAAGTTCGATACCCATGTTGAACAATCGCATATTATCTGCCACCAGTAACACAAGATGTGCCATTTTACCACTAGTGTTTTTCTGAAGTGTCAACTGGCACTAGTGCCAGATTTTTTGTGTGCCAGTTGACGCCCAATCGGTGAATGGTAAGACACAACTAGCGCAGCCAATGAAAAAAAAAAACATATCTTCTTTTTAGATGCGTTTTTTGCTAAAAACAGGTCATCAAATGAGAATCCCTAGGCTTAACTGTTCTTTTTTTAGGACCTAAGGTTTAGATTCCAACCAGCCACCACCAAAAGTTACCATTCACGTTAAAAATAGCTCTACGCAGCGAAGGGTTAAGAAACGTAACGGAAAGGAAAACGAGTCGCCCCGGGAAATCTACAGTATTATCTGTCAGGCCATTCCCCGGGAAAATGGGAACGTCATAATGGAACGCCGGCGTTTTTTTTAAAGAAAAAAAAAGAAAGGAAAGGCGCTCCACTAAGGCTTCGGGGTATTAAAATGATTTTTGGAACTGATAGAGTGGACTTTTAACTGGATTTACGAAATGAGGCCTTCTTGATTAGTGAGTAGGGTGTCCCAAAAAAATCAAAGTGGTTTTCTTAAAACGCGGTATGCGTATTTTATTTTTTTCGAATGATGTCAAAACAAACGTAAATAAAGTTTGGTGAACTTAGAATCATGGCAACCCGTGCCGACTTGGATCGAAACATCTCAGTACTACGCACTATGGAGAGCGCGCGCTAAGTATTGATGTGCTTGCAATTGCTTAGTTTTTTGTTAGTGAACGCATTTTTTTTCATGCATTCTTCATGGCACTGATGTTATCAAGTTCTATAAAGAGATATTTCTTTTATTGTTGACTTAAAACATCAAATAACAAAACTTCATTCAAATGGGCAAATTTTGGCAGTATTGTTTTACAATATTCATGAAGTGAATTTATCTGTCAATGATAATGCAAACCTTTCAATTCGCAAATGTATTACCTATTGGGAAAAGGCACGTATCGCTAGATACATAGTTGCGTTAAAAAACTTGTAAGTTTATAAAAAGCCCTACAGGACTTGCAAAAAAATGCAAACAAAACAAAAAATATCTTAGCAGCAGCATTAGATAGAGGTCAGCTAAGTATTAGAGATTATGTGTGTATCCCAGAGGCTACTATTGAGGCCTTTGAGCAGAATAATGACGAGTTTCCAACAAGAAAATCATTAATTCATACGGAGAGACGGAAATAATGCGCCGTAAGGTTTAACTAAAGTAGTGTGGCTGGAAAATTAAATTTTCACGGATTTTTCTATTTTGTAGGTTTTTTGTTCGGTGATTCCTGTTTCACGACAGTAAATAGTATTTTGCTGATTAAAATAAACAACAGAACAACAATAAATCAGCTAATTATGAGATTTGGCCAAAAAATTAGTTTTGGTGCAGTACCACTGGTTTTTCCGAGCAAAACACTTTATTAGTTGATTTATTATTATTCACCTGTTTCGAACAATGAAAATAATACTGTTTTAGTGTTGTAAAACAAAAATCGTTGAACAAAAATAGCTCAGTTTAGCTACCAAATCGAAAAAAAACTGTGAAAAAAATGAATTTCCCACAATTAGCCCACAACACTACTTTAGTTGAACCTTATCGGAAAACCCCTTTTACAAAATGCTTATTTTTGCTTGCCGCTATGTTTTGAAGCTAAAGTCAGCTAAATGACAACAAGCCCTGATGTTTCACTCTTTAAAAAGTTTTGGAAAAACCAGAAAAATATCGATCCTGATAAAATTCAGTGCCATAGAGAAAAACTGCAATCATTGATCTTAAAAGTACTAAAAACTACTATAAATTGATTGACGTTTATATAATACTATTTTTTTATGTTAGGTACTCACTAAATATACGATTATAGACATTATTGATTTCTTATTTCGAGATAAATATCGAAGTCAAGTATCCGCCCATACAAGCTCAGTACAAATTTTAATTTCTAAACTTTGGCTTCAAGTCGGCACGGGTTATCATTATCCAATCAAGTTAATATTTTGTATTTGAGTTATTAGGGTTAAATAGAAAAAATATAGAGGGTATGCGTATCTGATTTCGCGAAAAAAAAATATCTCCCTTATAGCCTGGGACACCCTATTAGTGAGGCTTTGTTTGTGTGAATAATTATGTCTGACACATAGTTTTAGGCGCCACCGACAAATGGGCTAACTTGGGTCAGTAAAATAATATAGGTCAGTAAAATAAAAAGTTTTTTCCGTTAGCTGTTATATTTTTATGACATCTATCTGGGTATAAATAGGTTCTTGCCTTATTTCAGTTAATAAAAAAAACGTGAAAATATTCTCTCAAAACTTTATTCATTAGGCACTGAAAAAATATTTTGAGTGGTATGTTTTTTTTTTCACCTAATTTCCACTACCATCATGCTGACAAAACGGTGCCTTAATTTTAACTATTTAGTGCTTTCGCTTACTATTATATTGTTTGTGTTGCACTTGCACTGCATTACTTACTTGATTGCGTAACACAAAAAGTACCTACCAAGCTAAAGTCCCAATGTCGAAAGTTCTAAACTAGCTGTTTCGTGGCCTGAAACTATGTTGCTGCTTGTACCGAAAACAATATACATAACAACATTCGCATCAAACTCTAAACTGAACTCTATGTCACTTACAATAGCAGCGGTCGTCCATACCAGTGCTGTTGTGTTGTAGTCGTGTGTACAACGTGAGCCACAAAATACACTGAGACACGCAAACTTTATGAAATGTTTCAATATACAAGAAGTTTTAAACCCACAGTGCTTTTAAGTCATATTTGTTACAATATGTACATGGCAATTTTAAACAGCTTTATTCCTCAGATACCCCAATTTCTAAATGTGATTTCCATCAACTTCCGTGCTACGACTTTGTTGAAAGCGCATTTTTTTCCTTACAATTCCATACAACCGTACGTAGCTCTTAAACGGATGAACCGATTTGGATGCGTTTTTTTTATTTGAAAGCAAGTTTTCTAGTGAGTGTATTAAGACATGTTTTATTAAAATCGGTTCAGCCCTTCACGAGATATTCCAATTTGAAGATAAAATGTCGGGGGTTTATTAATTTTGAATTTATTAGATTGTTGTTTGTTTGTAAGGGCTAGTAGCTACACTTTTCCTGAAATTCTGATACCAATATTACTGTACCTAACATTTTTAGGTCTTAGTTTATGTACTGTGTTAATTTTGTGGCAATAAATGATTTCTAGTCTAAAATAAAAAAAAACATCTATTCTGGTAGGTATAATACAGGGTGTTAAAAGACCGCCAACAGACCCGAAAGGTATGCATACTAGACACCAAAACAAAGTAATTTTTCGATAAATTATTGCTGGGAAATGATTTTGTTTTTTTGCTTATAATTTTGAAAAATATTTTATCACGCAATGGACGTGTAACGCACAGAAGTCATATTGCGCAAGCGTAGGTATGAGTTTATGTTACTTAAGCTTGAAGTGCCGGTGTTTAGAATACATTGCGGGTTGCAATTTTAACGTCGTTTTTTGTAAGAAATATTCATAATTTTGATATGGCTTCTTGAGAGGGTTTGTTAAAAACTAGATACTGAATACATTTCTGCAAAAAAATAGTTTTGAAAAGTCCGACTTTGAACCTCATTATCTCGGAAACCGTTGATTTCCCAGGCACAGTTCCTTGGACAAAAATGTTCATTATGACGAGGACAATACGTGGTTTCCCGCTTTGTTGGCGGTCTTTTAACACCCTGTATTGTTCTTGTTTGTTCAATGTAGGACACGACTTTACTGTGGGCGTACTTTAAATAGGCCTAATTTGCAAAATACGTTAACTTTTAGTCGTGGAATTGTCATCATCATTATCATTAGCTCGTAGGTACAGTCGGCCACACGCTAGGATACCCCTTTTTGTTCGATTGGCGCCCTTATGCCGCGCGCGGTAAGAGCTGCCATGGGGTATCTGTGACTGTGGCCGACCGTACGTCCTCATTTGGGCATGTGCCTTTTATTACCTTAAAAGAGAGTACCTCAAAGGGAAAAAACCGGAACCATTATGATCATCACTTTATTGTCCGTCTATCGGACGTGTAATTTTAAACTATTTTACGAATAAAATAAATATGTCTGTATCTATGTCTAGGTCTATCTGTTAATACCCTTTTCTCAGGAACGCGTGAAGGTATCAAGTTGAAATTAATATCGAATACCTAAGGGTGCACAATCCCTTGGAGCTGTGAAAAAAACAAACTAATTTCAATCAATCAAAAGCAATAAAAAGATACGGCGGTTTATGCAGAATATTTCCGCATATTTAGACACTTAGCAAGGAAATCGACACCTACAGGATAATTTCCGTTGACCTAAAATCATGAAACTTGGCAAGAAGCAATGTCATACAGAAATAGAGATCCAAAAATTTCAGTGACCGTATCATTTGGGGTATCGTATGGACTTCACTAGCACAAGCTCAAACTGGTTTAAAAATATTTTTATAGGTTTTTTATTTAAATTATTGAAAATGTAAAAAAATACACAATTTTCCCCCCTAACAAGCTTGTACGGAACCCTCGCTGTGCGAGTGCGACTCGCAGTTGGCCAGATTTTTTATGTTACTTTTAGTATAAATTTCAATACAATGTACTCATAACACAAGCTTATTGTGGTTATTGTGTATTTGCTGAAGGTCCGAAACTTTTTGCTACTAAACAATAGGCATGCTTGTAGCCGGTATATTTTTCAATTTATATTGAACTCTCTATAAATAAGGTCTCAGAATGAGAACCAAAACTAGTCGGCTATCCCGACATCAATAAAAGCCAGTGACATAAGAATTTAAATACAAAATAATGATGTTTTATTTTAATGAAGCCTTTTAGTCCCTATTCCTCTCGTTATAATAATTAGTTACGCATTGAACGCTTTTTAATTCACATTGAGGTAGGAACCTTCGTTTCTTATAAATTGAGAAATATTTTAAACCGACTTAAAAAAAGAAGAGGCTGTATGTATTTTTTTCCGCATCACTAATTTATTCGCGTTTGTGCAAAAACGAGCCGTCATTTGTATCCCTAGGCTGAACTATTTATTTTTAGGACCTAAGGCCTAGATTCCAGATCCTAGAAACTACGAATAAATCCCACGCAAGTCAAAAGTGGCCGTTTAACTATTGTTACTTTAAATAAATACTAATAGGGAATATTAAGCTGGTTTTCTTTAAATTACAAATACAAAACAAAATACAAAATGTTTTATTTCATCAACAAACTTAATTTTAAATAACATGATAATTGGAGCTTCCTTTTAAGTAAAAAAAAAATACCTGTGCCAGGAAGGCCCGCTCTTCCATTTCTGGGTATCGTTAAATTAAGTATGTAGGGATAGCTTGATTTTAAGATTTATAAAAATACATTGATTATGATAAAATAAGTTAATTTAAAACACAATAAAAAGAAATTACTCGCATTGTTTGAGTAAAGCACTATACAAGCCTTGATCGGCAATGACTGCGCTGCTGGCCACGCTATAATGGCCTCGAGCTTAGCTTAGCTACGCTCTCAGGTTAGAGAGCTGGTGACCAATTGAGATATTTTTTCGTACAAGGCTAGGAGTTGGTAGGCTGATAGAGTAGACTTCGCTGAGTCTGGGAAAAATATTTTTTTGGCACGGTCGCGGTTGAAAGTTAGATTTTTTCGACTTTGAAAGTTTAAATGTATGGGTTCAGTATATTTTTTTGTCGTACAAGGCTAGAAACTTCTAGGTTAGTTGTTGAGACTCCGTTGAACAAGAAAATATTTGTTTTTTGGCCGAGCGTGGTTGAAAGTTTGATTATTATAACCCAAAAATTCACACTTTCTAGGTTATAAAAAACAATATTTCTACCGCGTTTGGCTAGTAATAAATAGTGATTTCGTGATCAGCGGAGACTAAAAAGGCAGCCTAAAAACTCCCAGCCTTGTAGACAAAAAAAGAAATGACTCAACCCATACATTTAAACTTTCAAAGTCGAAAAAATCTAACTTTCAACCGCGACCGGACCAAAAAAATATTTTTCCCAGACTCAGCGAAGTCTACTCTATCAGCCTACTAACTCCCAGCCTTGTACGAAAAAATATCTCGATTGGTCACCAGCTCTCCAACTACAAGCTTGGTCATCATTGCAGCCGTTGCTGTCCGCACTATTCATACTAGCTTGTCCATCAAGGGCTGAAATGCTGACCGTGCTTTGTTGGCCTGGGGCTCGCTACGCTGCGCTGTCGGCCATCAACAGCGCGCCAGCAACGCACTCATTACAGACCGCGGCAGTAATGTACACACGACAGCACAGCAGTCAGAGTGTACACTTTTGTTGTAAAGTCGCTCGTAACGTAACCGAGTAGAGTGCTAGCGTGTATAACCCGTGTCATTAAAGAAAACATTTAGGATGGACTTCAAAACACTCGCCCTCTCGCTGTAATTAATACAGTCAAAGCGAGACAACGCTAGGTTTTTAACTCCGTCCTAAATCACTTTTCAACTTATTATAAATGTTTAAATTATTCCGTCCTAAATGTTTTCTTTGATGACACGGGTTATAAGGGTCGACGTGCTGTCGTGTGTCCTGTTGCTGGCGCGATGCAGGATTATTAGCTGTATGTAGCAGTTCCCTGTAGGGCCGACAGAGGTCACTACTTCATTCCTACCTCAATTTGAAGCCCACTTAATATTCGCTCAACGAACAAAATTAATACGGACCGCTTTAATCGAATGAACTGAATTATTCAAACTCACAGCCTCCACGGATTTGTTTTTATACTCTTAATTTAATCGTAATTTTTCATCTCAGTGAATATGGATTCAATTTCCGTTCCTATTTTATGAGTTATTATCTAATTAATGGAGACGGGGTATTTGCATTTAAAACTAAAAATACTACAGGGTGCACTCTAAGTCGATAGCGAAACTTTAAGTAGGCTGTCTACTGATCAATACAAATAACATGTACTAGGTGGCGTAAAAAATGGAGCGAAAAAAATATCAGCTGCTTCATACATTTGGCGCAGTACTGAGTCGACCTTTTGTATGGAATAGCTGATATTTTTTATTATTAAACGGTTTTTAAACGGTTTTATTTAGCTCACCCCGTTTGTTTTATTTATTTTTTATTCTTTATTCTTGGGTCAAATTTAGTAATTCAATTTCACCCTCTTCCTGTCAAGCGATTAATCTGAAATTTTGTATACACTTTGGATTTTGGTGACAATACAATTATGTTTATTCATTATCATTATAAATTCAAGATGGCCGCCGCTACAAAATGGCGGATAATTTATGTTTTATTAATCCCATCAATATGGGTATCAAATGAAAGGGCTCAACAAGCAGAATACAATATACTATAAAAAATTGAAATCCAAGATGGCGGCCGCTACAAAATGGCGGATAACGTAGGTTTTATCAATCCCATCAATATGGGTATCAAATGAAAGGGCTCAACAAGCAGAATACAATATACTATAAAATTTTTAAATACAAGATGGCGGCCGCTACAAAATGGCGGATAACGTAGGTTTTATCGATCCCATCAATATGGGTATCAAATTAAAGTGCTCAACCATTATAATACAATGTACTATATGAATTAAACAGAATGCGAAATAAAAACTAAAAACTAGAAAATAAAAATAGGTAAAAAAACTTTTTAAGTTAAACAGTTTTATGTTAAACATACATTGCAATGTTTAAGATAAATGTACTAAAAACCAAAAAATAATAAAATAGATACAGTCGTGGGAATTATAAACATATGCATAGACTAGACTAAAATAAAACCGTGGGGCACGTCAACTGCCTAATTATAGTGTAACATTACAAATCAAACATTTTAATCAACGATTGTAGACAATTGACGTGCCCCACGGTTTTATTTTAGTCTAGTCTATGCATATGTTTATAATTCCCACGACTGTATCTATTTTATTATTTTTTGGTTTTTAGTACATTTATCTTAAACATTGCAATGTATGTTTAACATAAAACCGTTTAACTTAAAAAGTTTTTTTACCTATTTTTTTTTCGTTCCATTTTTTTGCCACCTAGTAAAAGTTGTTTGTATTGATCAGTAGACAGCCTACTTAAAGTTCCGCTATCGACTTAGAGTGCACCCTGTAGTTATTAGTTACTGTTTTTAGTTTAGGCTTTTTACGTGTATGTACACTATTAATATACATAAGCTATTTTTAAGATTTTTTGTTTTAGTTCTAATTTTAGCAAATAAGTAAACAGGGAGGTAAGGATCTGGGAGAATACCAGCGTTGCGGGTATCCTTAAGGTACCCTTAGGGTACTCGTAACTTTAAGCTGAGCCAGATCCCTTTTATGGCCAATTCACGCATACCTATGTACTAGCATCAAATTATCAATAATTTCCACTACTTTTAACATCATTTTATGTATGACGGTGTGTTTATGTGTGTTTTGGCGTATAAATAAACGTAGTTTCTTAAGTTTCTTCTTCTTTCTTACTTACTCTTGTTTCGACGAATCTCTGCAAGTGCTAAGTAATTCCGCTCCAAACAGTCGGATCAGAAGACGGATGAAACTTAGTCCTCTATTGAAAGTTGTGCCAACAAAATGAGTCTGAGTGAGTCTGAGGGAGACGTGTGCGGTAACAAGCCTCATTGCACTCAGCAGTTGAGAACAAGTTGTTAGTCTCCCGGTTCTGCAAAGATAATCAGGTTGTAAGCAAACCGCCGCATGCCCGAACACTTTTTAAACCACGCTTTATACAAGGTGTTGTTTTTTAAAGTGACACCTGACTCAGGGTGATTATTTACAGAAGCAAAAAAAACTTTGAAAATACAAATAATATATTTAACTGTGGCCTTCCTTACTATTCCATCGCTTGCGGCCATTGCTTACTATTCCATCGCTTCCATACCATCGCTCGCGGCCGCACTCGCAATATCGGTGCCCACATCGATCTTTTAGAAGGCCGGGGGTGGACACCCCAGTCGTCGCGGTTATTATAGAACAAATTGGACAAGGTAATTTGTAAATCAACACCATGTAGAAAAAAAAAAGCTCTTTTCTACTCGTTTGCTCTACCTAATGGGATAGAAAACTTCTTAGAGATATTATAATGTCACAAAATACAACACGACATAAGTATTTATTTTGCTTATTATTTTTTGTTTGTTTGGAGAGGCCTTATGGCTGTTGCTATGATTTAATCGTCAACACTCAACAATTTTATAAATACCACGTTTCCCAGCGTAGATTAAATGTTAAGCCCAGTTTAGTGAATGCCGCTGAATAACACAAAGCAGCCACTTGAAAAGTTCACAAGAACCCGAGAATTTTTAACTAAGGCGCGAATCACAAGCGACACTTTTAAATTAAATTTTCAACTCACAGCCTTCAGCTCGACTTGCTTATTTATGCGCTCCTTAGACCTCATAGGCGAAGGCAAGATTTAACATCATTTCAAGGGATCTTTTAAACAAAATCTTGGAGAAAACTTTTCACAAAAAAAAACAAGGTTGCCAAAAACAAAATGATCATCCAAATAAACATTTTACATTCGGCGGCGTCGCGAAGGCCGTCTCAGCTCCATGATTAAGGTCTCCGAATGAGAACTGAAAATAGTCGGTTGTACCGACATAAATACAAGTAAGTTTAACCGTTTACGAAATACAAAGAGAGTTGGTCTCACTAAAATAATAGAAGCTTTCACACTTAAGGCACTTGCGCGATCCCCTCTGAGTGATGAAAGGCCCATTAAGGCGAGGCCCCATTGGTACGTTGCGCTGCGTTGCGTTGCGTCGTCGCATCGGATCGGCGCATTGTATGCCACATCTGCGTTGCGTCGATGCGCGATGCAAGAGGGTATAAACGCTGTCGCATCTGCGTCTCAGTTCAGCCTTCGCAATGGACAGATACAAACGTGTCCGTCGTCGCACCGACAACGCAGCGCATCACCCTCCCCCCGCTTCGTCTCTTGAACGTCGATCCGTTGAAACTTCGCGCGCGACGACTCAACAGTGTAATGGGGCATGTAATAAAAATAATATGGAAAACGACGCAGCGTCAACGCTGCGACGACGCAACGCAGCGCAACGAACCAATGGGGCCTCGCCCTTACACACGCCCTCCTCGACGGCTCGCCTCAAACGGGAATGAACTGTTAAAAAGGTGTCCAATTCCAACGATAATCGAATTTATAACGTCCCATAACAATACATTATATTTTTATAGGCATTTCTGAACGCTTCACCGAGACCTCGAACGCGTGTTTTGAAGGTGCAGTGTCGTGAATACAATTTCATTGATCGAGATATCAAAATAAACAAAAACCTGACTTGTTCCCTTTCTTAAATAACCGATTCGATTATGGAAAAGTAAAATAACGTAAACGCATAATAATAGAACGAGCGAGCGAAGTTCTCAGAGTCTACTTGAACAATCCGGCGTTTGTATGTTTGTATGTATGTACCTATGTATGCATGTGTGTATGTTTGTACGAATGTTCGTTCGGCGATAACTTGAGTAAATTTAGTCGGATCGTCATAAAATTTGATGGACGGGTAAATGAAGTTAAGAGAATTTTTAAGTTCGAACATGTGCCAAATCGGTCGAGGGGTTGCTGAGATATGGGGTCGCGAGTTCATAGTTCGGGGCGAACCACTAGTTATTAATTCTGAAGGGAAAATCTAAAATATAAATATTTGATTCGAAATAGATCAAACGGGGTGAATAGAAAATAGAGTATGAATAGAAACACAACTACAACCAGTCTCTGTTTAGTAGGTGCTATTGTCCGCTGTTTGGTAGGTCACCAGCAATTTTAATTTCCCTTGTTTCTATTTACCCTGCAGTTTCTAACCACCCCGTAAAACCTTTAATATCCCGACATTTTGGCTGCGTTGCATCAGTCATGGTCAATGCAACGTTTTCCGAATCAAACCAAATTAATTGTGTAATAAAAAGATATTTCCTTCGACAATGAGTCATTAATAGAACTTCATAGATGGCGCTTATAGGCGTGCCCATAGAAGAACCGGAGTACTGCTGTAAAATTTAGCTTAGCACAGATTAATTTTGACAGCCGTATTCCAGTTCTTCTATTGCCACGCTTGTAGCGCTATCTATGAAATGCTTTGTGAATTTGTGCTGACGACTGCTCCTTGCGTGGTCAAATTCCCCTGCATTGGCCTGTGGTAGGTTCTGTAGCCCTCTCTATGCCCTCGTGAGACCCCACCGCTGTATTTTATGACAAGTGTAATGGACGACACGTTTCCCCGGGACACTCTGTGGGTTTGAAATATTTGTTAGGATTCGTAAGGGATTTAGCACTGCCTTGTTCGACGCCACCCGCCCAGGTAAAGGCGATGCACACTGCTACCGTCACATACAGCCAACCAAGCGCCGCCCAAAACGAAGGGTTCCGTACCATTATCTATAAAAACGGCAAAAAAATAATGTCTGTTGTATGGAAGCCCCCTTAAATATTTTCTGTTATACATCATCTGTGAAAATTTCAACTGTCTAACTATCACGGTTGATGAGATACAGCCTGGTGACAGACGGATGTACAGCGGAGTCTTAGTAATAGGGTCCCATTTTATCCTTTGGTACGGAACCCTAAAAACACATTGCGTTTTTTGCTTAAAACGGGGCCGTCAAATGAAAATACCTAGGCTTAACTATGTTTCGGACCATTTTGTATTATCAGAAATTGTGACGATTGTCTAACTTCAACAAATTGATGTTGAAGTTAGACAATCGTCACAATTTCACGATCCAAATGTCAAGTTTCAAGGGATTCTGATTGAGAAAGATGTCGTCATGAAATTTGGTAGACCGGTAAATGAGGCAAAAATAATTTTTAAGTTCGAACATGAGCTAAATCGTTCGAGGGGTTGCTGAGATATGGGGTCGTGAGTTCATAGTTCGGGGCGAACCACTGGTTTTACCTATTGTAGATTGACGGATACAGTGTAAGCGAACCCTAAGCGTCGCAGGGATCCTCTATTCAAATGCGGCCACATTTGCAAACATTTGTTGCGAGTGTCGGTGAAAAAATGTCCGACCTGAAAATATCTTGGGCTTGATGTGAATGCCTTAGGTAACCGCGAGTTATTGTTGCCCATTTCTGGCGGAGAGTAAGGTAACATACAAACAACGTGTTACGAAAGGTCCTTACAATTTTTGCAGGGTGTAACCTACTCAACTGGTCAAGATGACTTTTCAACAAGGTGTTACAAAAATACCTAACTCTTTTCACAGGGTAATAGCACCCGGTGATAGGGATCACAACCTAAATTTTTTTTTTGCTCTATGACGTTCCGTTGATTTTTAAATTAATAAAATGTGAACGCTGTGGCGAGAGTATTTTTTAAATATTGTTTTCATTGACTTTCACAATGTTTTAACAACTCAAAGCTATGTAAATGCACCTACACACACAAACATATTTTAAAATTTGAGCTAATACAAAAAACAAAAAAGATATGATTTTTTTTTAAATTTTGAGGTTATAAAATAAAAATTGATTTTTTCAACTTTTTTTTATAGATTTGACATCCTGTTGACCACTTGGTTACACCCTGCAAAAAGAGTTAGGATGTTTTGTAACACGTTGTATAAAAAAAAGTTCAAAAACATTTGGTGTCAATCGTTTTTGTAAAGAGATCCCTTGACGAAACTACAATTTAATAGGAACTATTTTTGTTCAACCCAAAGGAAATGTATTTTTAATTTAGAATTTAAAAAAAAGGTAAAAGTATAAACATGAAATAAAACTCTACGAAAACAATTGACACCAAAATCAATGAAATCGGATAATATTTAGGGGTAGCAATACGATTTCTTCATTTACTGCCTTTGTACTGAGTTTCGCGAAAGCGCGGCAAAGCGCGCGGTAGTAACTCCTCCCTCATTACGACCTCTCAATATCAATAAATTCCAAGATATTATAAAATCAATTCACAAGGTCACAAAAACATGGTCTTGGTGAAATCGAGTGATAGGAGTTATTGAAAAGAAAAAGTCTGGTGGTCTACCGGCTAAAACGAAGCCAATTACCATTGGCGAAAATCGAAGTTCGATTTTTGAAAAATGTTCTGCCACCCAGTTCATTTTTCATAAATCGAACTTCGATTTTCGCCAATGGTAATCGGCTTCGTCTTTGCCGGTAGACCCCCGGGTCTTAAATTAATATCCATTCAATAATCAATATCTTACTTAAAGTGCGGACGAGAGTGTAGCCATTTTTTCCGCCACATACGAAACCTTCTAACTAAATTGAATGTATTTTGTATTCGTGTATGTGATATTGGTGTAATATCGAGAAAGGCTTGCCGTGATTTGTCCCCATCCACATGTTATGACGATACAAGAATGTACGATCGTGCTGGATTAGTGAAGATAGATAGATAACTCTTTATTGCACACTATAAATTATTTACAAGGGAAATTCTTAAAACTATCAGTAAGCATACAATTGGCGGCCTTATCGCTAAAAGCGAAGTACGGTATTTATCTGCAGATTTGCTGGGCTTGACTTTTTGAGGAGTGCTATAGTGCTTTTTGACAAGTAGGTAGGTAAAGGTCAGTACGACATGCTTCCATTCGATTCACGCATTTATCCCCATAGTGCTATGAGCAACTATGGGGTATCTTAACGTAGCGCTGAGCATATCAACAAACCATTAACTATTGAAATAATATTCATAAGTTTAAAATACAGACACACACACAAAAACCCACACACCCTATCTCTCATACACACACTCACACGCAGACACAAACACTCACACCCTCTCATACATACGCATCCTGAGTTTTGATGTTTATATTAGGTAGTTTGATTTAAAATTTTAACCTACGACTGTTTTTCCCTTCGTTTTCTTACTTTTATCTTATTTTTTAATTTTAATTCATGTTTATAAAATGCTAGCAATGATGCAAAACAGTGACCAGACTCTCCATTCACGTGCACCACCGAAGACCTGCTGAAAGCGACACCCAGAGCCATTAGCAGTCGTGAAGCACTGGCTGCATGCATTATAGTAATTTTGACACTCTCACACGAATAAAGATTTTGTCCATTTAACTCCCTTTAAAAATCTAAAGCACTAAGCACTCCCTAAATTTTGCGGCAGCCCTACTAACATTGACATAGGTAAATAAATAATCGTCGTACACACACAGAGCGTTTATCTCGGCGATAATAAACGAGAGGTCTTTGTCTCGCGTCAAATTACAAAGACTGCCCTGTTAATCTCCGCTTTGATGGACCTATCTCGAATCAGCAGACACTGCGGCCAGGACGATATACAGGAGGTACTATAATAGCAGTAACAGGCGATCGAATTTGGTACGGCCGAACCACGAACGCGGTGCGGGGTCGGATCATATTCGATCGTGCATAGCATGGTACACCGAACATTATTATTATTATTATTTACGGTTCGGTTGGTTCGAAGCGTTTGCACATCGAACGCATACAAAACGCACTGCTGACACTGAAACGAATGGGCAATCTGTGGTTCGGTACGGTGATGTGGCGTGAACAGCGCACCGAACATTGCGTTGGTTCGGCCGCACCAAATTCGATCGTCTGTTAGTTTTGTTACTGCTAAATAAAAGATGTTGGTAATGAGACACTTAGGGTGGCATTCATAGTCTTCAGCTCAGTTTAAGGGTGGCATTAATAGTCGTCAGCTCAAGCTCGAGCTTAAGTAGGTGATCTCAGAAAACAAAATCACCGACTTGAGTCCTTGGCTTGTCAATGTTAAGCTCAAGATAGTGTCTATGCTGATAGCTCGAGCTTGAGTTTGAGCTTGAGCTTGACATTGACATTAGCCATGGGCGATTTTGTTTTCCTACTTACTTCTTACCTACTTAAGGCCCAGTAGGACGCACAACTAGACTAGAATCGATTGCATTCTTAAGTTCTAGGATCTGGAATCCAAACCTTAGGTCTTAAAAATAGTTAAGACTCGCGTTGAGAACCTAATGAAGAGTTTTTAGCAAAAAACGCATCCAAATAGAAGATATGATTTTTTTAAATTGGCGGCGCTAGTTGTGCCTATTATGTATAATCACCTTAAGCTCAAGCTTGAGCTGACGACTATTTTAATGCCACCCTTAACCTTGTAAAAAAAACCTGCCGTAAGTAGCCCGTAAACCAGCAGAGTGACAAAACAGCACAGTCACAGATACCCCATGGCAGCTCTTACCGCGCGCGACTTAAGGGCGCTAATCGAACGAAAAGAGGTATCCTATCGTGTGGCCGACTGTACCTGCTGTACACAGCAGAGAGTCCCCGTCCGTCCCGCGTTATCTGACGAACTGCCTTCGAGGAGCCGCGAGATACCGCTCAAGTTTTCTGTCACACAGATTGCCTGCCGTGAATCCAGCCTTTTTGACCTCTTTCGATTTCTAGTCAACAAGAATGCTGAAAACTAAAGCCTTTGCATCTACGTAATGAGAGAAAACTATGCTGGCTGAGAAACTACGGGAGTAGACTGGGATCGCGAGGGCTGCCCAGGTATTTCGCTTCGCGAGAGACAAAGAGAGATAATGCAGAGCTGACCGCCAACCTTCGCTGAGTCGGAGAGGCACCCTAAGAAGAAGAAGATTGAGATGATTTATACAGCGTCCAGTGACACCTTCTCTAACACTAGATGGATAAAGAGACCATTCGGCGCTGCAGTGCCTGGGACATTGTTTAAGATGGAGTAGGCTTGCCCAGCACCTACGGGAAGTAAACCCTTTCAAACAAAAAAAGAATCATCAAGATCGGTGTACCTACCTTAAAAAAAGTTCAGAGGTCAAAATCGAACTGTTTTACAGATTAATTCCATTGCTTAGCATAATGAAAAGATTACAATTACTGTCATGAGTTCATGACACAAAAATCGCTGAACAAAAATATCTGTTTAGCTAAAAAAAAATTGGTGGCTTTTCCGCCACGCTACTTACCTACGTTGAACTTGTACCAGTTACTTAAGAACTGTACGGAAGTATACATTTTGCTTCTCATTTTCCATGAAACACACACATAATAGGTACTTCTAACGAGTACCTAGAAGCGTTGAAAAGCGTGACAAGCATTTATTACGCCACGACCTAGACAGTGCTAAAACAAAGCCCTAACTCGCAACTGGCAATATATCTTCGCGCTAGTGATGCCAGATGGAGCAGATTTTTTCCAAGTTTGGGGGTTCTTCATAGTTATTTTTGGAAAGAGAAAAACTGGGTACCACTATTTTTTTATTGTAGTTATTATATCCTAAATCAAAATGCTTAACACATTTCTTCATGCTCACGCAATCTCTCTCGATCCAGGGCTAGGCGCAAAAATGTTAAAATTCATGGTCTTCCTTTTATTTCTGATACTATGTTATTTAGCAAAAAATTATCTTTATCATGAAGCCTTTTGATCGGTATGATAAAACTATAGGGTAATAATTTTTCTCATGTAACGGGATCGATTCCCGGTTCAACCATGTAATTATTTAAATATCTATGAATGCAGTTTAAATTATTTTTTAAATTAAAATAATGTCTTCTTTCAGTAAAATGTTCCATCAACAATATTTAAGGTACTTTCCCTCCATGTGGCATAGCCGTGGGACGCCCTGTATAACTCGGGACAAATTACAGAAGTGCTGACGACGCGTGTGAAAATACTTATTCAGTAGTAGAAGATATTTCTGAATTAGTATTAAAATAAGTATTTCATTTTAAAATCCATATTTTTATTTTTAGCGATTTTTTTAAGGTTACTTGACTTGGTAGAGTGCCTGCACGGTATGCAAGAGGTTGCGGGTTCAAATCCTGTACCGGGCAATTTTTTAATCTTACAAAAATCTTTACAAAAAGTTTCATAGCACTGGTTAGTACTTTAGAAAATAAAATGTATTTTTATTTTGCCATTTTTTTTCTTCAAAACCTGTTTTGTTTTGGTGATATTGGGGAAAATTTGGGGGTTACGAGACGGTCACCTGGCAACACTGTTTCGCGCTGGCACTCGCCCTTGACTCGCGCGATCAATCACTCACTCCCAACGAAAACAAAGTGACTAAGACATCTTAGTTAAACTACACAGAGTCGGCGGACGCAAAAATGTCATGCGACATGCTGCAGGCTGCTACTCCAGATATGGGTCTCATGTGTGGAAAGCTAATGGTGTCTTCAAACTTAGAATTCTGACTCGCTCGGAAAAACTAGTGGTTCGCTAGTTTATACAACGTGTTACAAAACATCCTAACTCTTTTTACAGGGTGTAAGCTACTGGTCAACAGATTGTCAATTTTGTAAAAAAAAGTTGAAATTAACAATTTTTATTTTGTAACCTCAAAATTAAAAAAAAATCATAACTTTTTTGTTTTTGGTATTAGCTCAAATTAAAAATATGTTTGTGGGTGTAGGTGCATTTGCATAGCTTTGAGTTGTTAAAACATTGTGAAAGTCAATGAAAACAATATTTAAAAAATACTTTTCTCCCGCCACAGCGTTCACATTTTATTAATTTAAAGATCAACGGAACGTCATAGAGCAAAACAAATTTAGGTGGTGATCCCTATCACCGGGTGCTATTACCCTGTAAAAAGGGTTAGCATCGTTTGTAACACCTTGTATACGAGGAGTAAATTATGTACCTACTTTCTCTGTAACTCATGCTGAGTCGGGTCCTTTTCATAAGCGCAGCAGTACAGTGACATTTTCCTCTCTTTTTTTTTGTAAAATGTAACTAGCCTATATGTGTATTTTTAGTTCTAAGTATCATTGTACTGTGTCTATTTGTGAATATTTGTGTCTGAAAACAATGTCCCAGGCACTGCAGCGCCGAGTGGTCTCTTCACCCACCTATTGTGAGTGAAGTTGCCAATGGTCGCTGTATAAATCATCTCATTATGTAGATGCAATAGGCCCTAAGATTTGTGAATAAACTTTTTACTACTTCTTACTACAATGCGCGCATACGAGAATGGTGTTAGCAAAAAGTAACACATTGCGAGTTCAGAGTTCGGGGCGAACCACTACAGGGTGCACTCTAAGTCAATAGCGAAACTTTAAGTAGGCTGTCTGCTGATCAATACAAACAACTTTTACTAGGATCGATACAAACAACTTCGCTCCATTTTTTTCGCCTCCTTGTAAAAGTTGTTTGTATTGATCAGTAGACAGCCTACTTAAAGTTCCGCTATCGACTTAGAGTGCACCCTGTAGTTAAATGACTATTCGTGTTTTTTCTGTGTCTTAGGGGCCGACTCCGAAGGAAACTTTTGAAATGAAAATAATTTGTAGTGAGTAGAGACACTCTCCCCCTCATAAATATTTACGATACGCTATTATTCTGACGAATATAAAAAACCCAGTCGTCGCCCTTCAACTGAAATTTTACGGACTACATAACCCTTTATGTGCTGGTCAAAGGGTTGACCCTACATCTTTTGTGTGTGTGTAGGTAAGTAAAGCTTTGTCGGAATTGAAAAGGATTTATGTAAATAGGTACAAATATTTTCATCTCCATCTAAAAAAAACAATGTCCCAGGCACTGCAGCGTCGAGTGGTCTAGTCTATCTAGTGTGAGTGGAGGTGCCACTGGACGCTGTGTAAATCACCAAAATTTGCTAATATTTTTTCTCATATAAAATTTACCCGTATAAATATGCCAATATTACGATTCCGTAACTGATTTTTTTAAATTCTAAGCATCAACACAATAGGCAAACAAGAACCACCCCTCTTTGAACAAAAAAAAAAGATGAGAAGAAAAAAGAACACAAAGCAGCAGACTTCATCTCGAATTTGGAAACTGTAACCGAGTTAAGAATTGTTCCGTTAGAAGTTCCTCTGCCGCTGGCACAGCTTACATAAGAACAGCTGATAAATTCAGACCAATGAGGGCTACCGTTTGCTTTAGTGCTAGTTGTGACCGTTTTAGTTAGCGCCACTGTCGAGTAAGGCCCTGCGGGGTTACCCTTGACGCTATTGCGATCAAATTGAAAAAGTTTTAGAATTAATTTCTCTTTGAATTCGCATAGTTATGCTTTGATTTTAAATTCTTTGTAATGTTTATTCAAAGGTAAGGCTGTTTTATTAAATAAAAACACAAAATGCGTCTTAATTTGTAAAATATTAAATTTTGTAAATTGCGCCATATTGCGGCCGCCCTGGAAAAATGCGTCAAGGGTAGAGGGGCTGAAATTAAAGATTTCCTGTAGAAGCGTGGGAGCTCAGCAATGGCCAAGCGCGTGAAACACTGTTTTCTATAGCTGTTCCACCCAGAGCGAGACAGGGCGCGGGAAAAGTGAGAGGCAATGCGGCTGTATGAGTCTACGTGTGTTCTAGTCCTTTCGCGAGTATGTACTCGTAGTTGTAGTTGTAATGTAATACAGGGTGCACTCTAAGTCGATAGCGGAACTTTAAGTAGGCTGTCTACTGTCTACTACAAACAACTTGTACCAGGTGGCGATAAAAATAAGGCGAAAAAAATATCAACTGTTTCATACATTTGGCGCAGTACTGAGTCGACCTTTTGTATGGAACAGCTGATATTTTTGCCGCTCCATTTTTTTCGCCACCTGGTACAAGTTGTTTGTAGTGATCAGTAGAATGCCTACTTAAAGTTCCGCTATCGACTTAGAGTGCACCCTGTAGATCTATTTTCCCAAATTTTTTCGTAGTTCAGCTGCCATTTCTACATTTTATTAGCTATATCAAATTTTAAACATTTATAATAAGTTGAAAAAATTCACTCGGGACAGGACTTGAACCCGCAACCTTCCGCATACCGTGCAGGCGCTCTACCAATTGAGCTACCGAGTCAAGTAACTGTCGATGCGAATTTCTTCAACTAGTCTCCGTCAACTGGACGGGGGGCGCCATCTGGTGTGATTAGTTTGCACTAATCTACACCACCCAATGCGTACATCTTTGCAGATGAAATGCTAAATTATTCCCTAGCACGGGTTAGTGCTTTAGAAAAAACAAAAAGTATATCAAATTTTGTTTTCTTCTGATAAGTAGAATACATTATTGATGTTCCCAAGGTCCAATAGGCAGTGTAATAATGTAAGTAAATAACAGCTGAACGTAACTCCTTTTTCGGCGCGAAAAACGCATCGCTCTAATTTCTTTCAGGCTATTTTTTATTATAAAAACTATTCATAAATCTCCGTATTGGTTTTTTACTAATATAAACCAAGTATCAGCAAAATCCAGCCTGTAGTTTAGAAATTAAACCTGAACTACGTGTGTTGGGAAAATGGTGCACATCTAGCACCGCCAATGAAACAATAAAAATAATATCTTCTTTTTGGATGCGTTTTTTGCTAAAAGAGAAGCGTCAAATGATAATCCCTCGGCTTAACTATTTTTAGGACCTAAGGTTTAGATTCCAGATCCTAGAACCTACGAATAAAACCCGCAGCGGTCAAAAGTTTTACTTATACAGTATGTCCACGGACTGCACCGCGCCACTTAATTCTGTGGTAAAGCATCATTAGTGGAACACGAATAGCATAAAATAAAAATTTAAAAAAAAATAAAAAAACTCAGTATTCAAAATAAACATTAGCAAATTTAATTCATAATGCATCAACCTGTGTATCGCTGTCGCCAAAAGCGGCAACCAGTGATCGCGTAGATGAAAGTGGTTGCCGCTTTTGGCGTCAGCGATACACAGGTTGATGCATTATGAATTAAATTTGCTAATGTTTATTTTGAATACTGAGTTTTTTAATTTTTTTTTAATTTTTATTTTATGCTATTCGTGTTCCACTAATGATGCTTTACCACAGAATTAAGTGGCGCGGTGCAGTCCGTGGACATACTGTATTTAAATTATATTTAATACCTAGTACCTTAAAACTACTAATATAGAGCAAACCCGTAATGTACGAAAAAATTTTTTAATGGGACCGAATCTAATATTGAAGAGCTAACGGCCAACCTCCATTAGTGGAGAGGCACGCCAAGAAAAAGACGTTATTTCCTCTAAGTAACAAAGCTGTTCTTTGCAGACCAGTGCCATTGTCGTCGCAGTCGTCGCGGCAACTAGTTGTGACAAACAAACAAACATTCCTCGACTCCGACCTTGTAATTAGACTTGTAGAATATTGTATAAGCAATATTGCCCCGAATGGTAGACATGCGCGAAACAGTGCACTTCGAAGTCATGATATATTTCATGACATTTCATACCGCGTGATATTACCTTATATCATGCCACCAAACATGACACATGACATCATGGTATTTCTTCATTGCAGACATGAAACATGACATCATGGTATTTCTTCATTGCAGACATGAAACATGACATCATGGTATTTCAGCACACTTTCATGGTATTTCAGTACAGTGTGCTGAAATGCCATGTGTCATGTTTCATGTCATCTAGTGTCATAAAATGCTAGGTGCCATGCTTTATTCTCTCGTGTAATGTGTAATATTTCATGTCACCGTTGTGTAATAACGGTCTTTTGTAATATTACAAGCATTACCTACACATGTCTACCGAATGGCTCTGAATGAAAGGGCGGTGTCCACTGCACTGTCAACGTCAAAACGAGATTGTGGGCGGATACTTTTGTATGGGATGACGTGACGTGCGGTTAGAGCCATCGCCCACGGCGACTTTTTGTAGCGATGGAGTGGAGATGCTGTCGCGCGTTCGTATCGATACAGTCGCGATGCGGTCGCTAGAAGATAGCAGCGTGGCGGGAAATTCAAAATTTTAACAGTTTTTTACATTTTGTAGCTATAAACTGAGCTATTTTTGTTCAGCGATTTTTCGTTCGCGGAAATAACAAAGTATTCTCTTCATTATTGTAAACAATAGAACAACAATAATTCAGTCGATTATTGTGTTCTGGTCTACGACAAGTTTTTTGGGCAGTGCCACTGCTTCGTAGACCAGAATTTTGAATTTTGAATTTCCCGCCACGTTGCTATCATCCCACCTTAAGTCTGCGCGCGGCGAATAGAGGAACTAAAATAACAAGCCGCCTTACTGCTCTTGACAGGGTGGTACTAGTAGTTAGCGTCTTTCCATGATTTTTATTAAAATTGAGGTATTATCATGCCAAAAGTGAGATCATGGTGGCTCTGTGAATCCTGTGATAGCATTCAACCAAGTGCATCAGCGCCATACCTACGTGCAAAGTTAACGTGTCGCACTCTAGCTGTGTGCCCTCGGCAACCGTAACCACGATTCAGTCGCGTTGTAAACGCGATACCTTCGCGCTTCTATCGCGATGAAAACGCAATGGGCATCGTCAAATCCTATTTTTTATTCTATAAATCGAAAATATAGACAAATACAAGAAACTAATTTGAATTTTTTCTTAATTTTTTATGTAAATATTTTTTTATTAATTATTTAAAATTTCTAAAAGTTTTGTGTATGACGTCACCACTGGCATTATGTACTAAGTTCATTGCATTCATTCATGCTTTAAAAAAATTAAAAAAGTTGACGTTTGACAAATTTTATGTCAGTGTCAAGTCAACAAGAAGGTTATTTTCTCAGTTATTTGACACTTATGACAGTTGTTGTTGAGGAATGTATTTTTTTTAAATTTTGTAGGCAATGGAACTACCGCATTAGAGGCTATGATGACGTCATCGAAAGAAAAATGAAGTAAACATTTTTGGGGATAAATATTAATAATCCGTTTTAATTTTACTTATTCAAACCTCTAATAGTAATCAGTATCCCTATTCCTCGAAATGGTTTTCAATTTACGATAATCGATGCCTCACTGATCAATGCCCATTCGCGTCCTTTGCATCATTCGGTCAAGTTCGTGGGTTGTTTCCGAGCTTGATGATCTGCCTCAGGTATCTGCATTACAATTTTTAGGGCACCGTACTTTAACATGCCTCTCCAGCGGCTAAAACATGCCAAAAGCAAACTTGCCGAAACATTCAACAAACTCCGGGTCAAAAGCGACCGCGGTTCTTTTCGCCGCGAAATATTTTCCAAACTTCCTAGGGGGCTTTGTCCATTGCAAGCCAAGGCAAACTGCGGAGTCCGACTTACGATTTACACGGTTGGCTGGCTCCTGTGATTGTTTACCAAGTGTAGTAATTAGCCGGCCGAATAAAACTTAAGCGCAAAAATACACTGAGCGTATCCTTGCACGATTTATTTTAAGTCGCATTACGCGTATACAGGGTAATTTTTAAATAGCTTTTAACCTCAGACACGCCAACTTCTAAATGTAATTTCCAACAACTATTGTTCTGCGACTTTTCGAAAAGCTCCATTTACTTTTTTTAAATTAAAGTTTCTTACCCTTTAAAAGTGTGCATTTCTACCATTTCAGCGCTGCCTGCGCGGCGCGCTTTCGTCCCCCTCCACTCTCAACCACCTTTCTAGCCTCTCCTTTTATTTGTTATACTAAGAAGAAAAAATTAAAAAAATTGTATGGAGAAAAAAAATTGCGCTTTCACCAAAGTCGTAGCACTAAAGTTATTGGAAATCACATTTAGAAGTTGGGGTATCTGAGGTTAAAAGCTATTTAAAAATTGTCCTGTACAATACGAGCTACGAAAAATGAGACTTGGCCGCGCCACCCGCACTCTTTCCGCCACCCCGATGACGCCGGTCCCTTCCCGCCCTCATAATTATCAGATCTCATGCTGCTAAAGATACTTTTTTTTTTAAAAGGTTTTTATTATTTCATATTGGTTTACAAACATTTTTTACATAATTATCGGCGAACGAAAACCTTACAAGGGCAATGGGCATTGATCAGGGAGGCATCGATTGTCGTAAATGGAAAACCATTTCGAGGAATAGGGATACTGATTACTATTAGGGGTTTAAATAAGTAAAATTAAAACGGATTATTAATATTTATCGCCAAAAATGTTTACTACTTTGTAAATTATTTTCGTGTACAATAAAGAGTTTTCAATCTATCTATCTATCTATCTATCTACATTTTTCTGTCGATGACGTCATCATAGCCTCTAATGCGGTAGTTCCATTGCCTACAAATATAAAAAAAAATACATTCGTCAACAAAAACTGTCAAAAGTGTCAAATAACTGAGAAAATAACCTTCTTGTTGACTTGACACTGACATTTGTCAAACGTCAACATATTTTTATTTTTTAAAAGCATGAATGAATGCAATGAACTTAGTACGAAATGCTAGTGGTGACATCTTACACAAAACTTTTAGAAATTCTAAATAATTAATAAAAAAATATTTACATAAAAAATTAAGAAAATATTCAAATAAGTTTCTTATATTTGTCTATTTTTTCGATTTATAGAATAAAAAATAGGAGATGACGATGCCCATTAATCATCTACTGCGCAAGTCAAATTACGTGGTGTGCCAAGTCTAATTTTTCATAGCGCGTATTTTCACCTATTTTTGGGGATAAAAATCTTACATAGCTCAGTTTGCGCATTACGCTGCTGTGTTTTGGCAGAAATCTGCTTTTAACAGAACCTCGCTTGCAAAGAGACGATATACGCCGCGTGGTATAAAAATAAACCGGCCAAGTTCGAGTCGGACTCGCGCTCGAAGGGTTCCGTACCATTATCTATAAAAGCGGCAAAAAATTTACGTTAATCGTATGTGGCTTGTGAGCAAAAGAAATACAACATCTGTGAAAATTTCAACTGTCTAACTATCACGGTTCATGAGATACAGCCTGGTGACAGACGGACAGACAAACGGAAGGACAGCGGATTCTTAGCAAGAGCCTTCGCAGACGAGGGACGATGGCGGACAAAATGTCCGCGGCGCGCTCTTATTAGTACAGTAATAAGGTTGCACTTTGGAACTGTGCAACCTTATTGCAGTGCCAATAAGAGCGCGCCGCGGACATTTTGTCCGCCACTGTCCCTCGTCTGCGCAGGCCCCTAATAGAGTCCTTTACCCCTTGGGTACGGAACCCTACAAACTTATTCAACTCTGCTCGTTTATTCGTCTGTCATACCAACTATGTAGGAATTGTCACGAAACCGGAACAATGGCCAAAATGTTCGTTTGTATTCGCGTTCAAAATTAAAAAGTCCTCGTCCCAATTTTGATAGCGGACGTTTATTGCAGTAGCACATTCAATTGTTCACTGTTCATGAATGCAATATTGAATGTGAATTGTTTGTTTCCTTTAGAGCCCTCGCCCACGGCGACGTTTTGTAGCGATGCGAGTATGCGACGCGTTTCGTAAACACGCAAACAGCATAGCTACTAACGCTCTTTAGTCGCATTTGCAACGCGTTGCAGAAACGATGCTAACGCGCTACGGCATCGCGACTGTATCGATGCAAACGCGCGACTGTGTCGGATGACCAACATTGGCGAGAGGACGGAAGAAGCCAAGGGTGGCGCGCGAATCGCGTTTGCATCGCGACAGAAGCACGACAGTATCGCGTTTGCATCGCGTCTGTATCGATACGAACGCGCGACAGCACCGCTACAAAAAGTCGCCGTGGGCGAGGGCCCTTACCAACTCTGTAGGTTGTTGCACTATGTAGTTTATGTCCGTTGACACCATACAACGTAATCTGTAATGTAGGCTGCATTGTTTGGTCATCGTTAGAATGTATAACATTCAAATAAAAAAACTGGTGTACCGAATTTAAGCCAAAGTATTTTGACTTCTAGTCAATATTACGTTTTATTATGAGCCTCTTGATTTTTACAGACGAGATATGTAGGGTTGTGAATCTTCAAGATATGTCCAATAGAATATCGATTTCACCGGTTCTTTGAAGATGTAACAAGATACATACCTACGCTTGATTTAACACTAAACACATCTCAATCCTTCTTCCCTTTCAACCTCTACAAAATATATAAACCCGACTGCCAAAACGATAATGGAACTGTATTTAGAGGCTGAAAAAATGTACCTAAATATTATCAAGGCTTCAAATCTAAATTCCTATTTTTAATGGTTTTTACTTCTAAGTAGGTAAACAATGTATTTTTTTGCACGGATCAGCCAAATATTTATTGTTTGGGGTCATGATTTTTGAGAAAACCACGGGCAATTATTGGGATTATTTATAAATTATGTAAGTAGCTAATTCAAACTACTTAATTAAACATTGGGTATTATTTATACTTGTGTCATCTAATATCAAAGGCGGCAATATCCATTTCGTTGTATTTTGTGTAAAGTGATGATTTAGATTTGATTAGATTTAGACAGTATGGGATAATTCCGGGTTTGTTACGAACTCGAAACTTTGAGCTCGATTTTCTATAGGTTACTGCAGCAATCAATCAGCAGGAAAACATCGTGAGGAAACCCGCGGCTTAGTTGGCTCCACACGTTATAGGTGCTGGGCATTTGGGCAAGCCTACTCCATCTAAAAACAATGTCCCAGGCACTGCAGTGCCGAGTGGTCTCTTCACCCATCTAGGTGAAGGTGCCACTGGACGCTGTATAAATCATCTCATTACGTAGATGCAAAGGCCTTAGTTTTTTTTTACTGCAGCAATGCCAGCAATTGATACGAAATGTAGATTTCCTTAGAAAGCTACGTCCACAGACAGATTAGTTTTGACTTTGAGTGGACATTGCCGCCTTTGTTATTATATGACTCACTTACATCCCAATCCCGAAACTCGCTGCCAAAATCAAACCTCAATAATATCAGCTAGGTAGGTATGCACGATCAATCATCATCATCAGCCTGTTGACATCGGCTGCTGAGTAAAAAGGCCTCTTCATGCTCAGGCCACCTCTCACGATCCTGTCCCAGGCGCAATCACTGTTTTCCGGCTACTTGGGCTATATCATCGTACAATCTGGCTGGTAGTGGTCTGCCAACCGATCTCTTCCCCTCTCGGGGTCGCCATTCCACAATGAACTTTGTCCATCTGCTATCGGTACCTCTAGCCAGGTGAAATGGAAGTAGCCTGAAGAAGTTATGCGTTTTCCGACGTCTACCACTATTTTGCGGCTTCTTATTACAACGTTCGGTACCTATACAGCATTGCTCGCTCCATGGCTCTTTGGGCAACGTTTGGACACGAGCACTATGCATAATTAAAATACCTACTTACACTTTTAACTGGTTCAACTAAAACTCTCCTTTATTCGGTCGGGTAAAAAAGGGCAACGTAAAAGACAAAATGCAGCCTTTAATTCCTCTCCAAGTGGCTTCCTCATGGATGTTCGAAACAGTGACGAGGGACAAAGTAGGTATAATACCCGCCTTTGAGGCCCGGTTGACCGTAGCTAAGTTGCTGCAAGGGTAAAGGAGGGAATTTGACATCCTGACATGTGTAGTGTTTTGTTGACAGTTCGCAGAAATACAACTGCGGGTCAGTTGTAACTTGATTTAAGAGGAGCTCAAGGCTCGGTATAAGGCTAACTAGCGCCACCAATGTTAAAAAAATCATATCTTCATTTAAAAGAAGTTTCTGAAAAAATCCTAAGATGAGCCTATGCGCCATGCTTTTCTAGATTTTTAAGTGTAGATACCCTCTTCGAAATTTACTTTTAAGCTAAAAAAATTTCGATAGCCGCCAAAAGCGGCCGTTTTTGGCGGTTATCGAAAAATTTTTTTGCTTAAGACTATAAATTGAGTTGGGTACCTACACTTAAAAATCTAGAAAAGCATGGCGCATGAGCTCATCTTAGGATTTTGTCAGAAACTTCTTCTGAAGGGACATATGATTTTTTCAACATTGGTGGCCCTAGTTAGCCTTATACCGAGCCTTAAGGCGCGGGGCATAGTGAATTAGCCCGCGCGCAAAGAAAAATGCACATAATCGACTCCTGTATCAAATACACTAAACAAATCGAAAATGTTCACATAATATCAAACACTAGAATTAGGCGAGACCTATCTAACACAGCCAGTTTCATTTTGATATCCATAACAGAATGCAAGATATTTTAGTTGAAAAAAAGTGCGCCGCCTATTTTTTTTCAGACAAAATATCTTCATAACGTTTGTGAATGACAACACGAAACTGGCTGTTTTACATAGCTCTCACCTAATTCTAGGGTTTCATTATGTGAACATTTTCGATTTGTTTAGTGCAGTCTTTCCCAACGTGGGCGATAACGCCCCCTTGTGGGCGCTGTAGGCCTAAAGGGGGCCGGCAAGAGACCCAGAAAAAAAAGGGGGCGTTGTTTAGGGCTTTGGGGTCGATTTATAATTTCATCTACCTAGCTAGGAAGACTCTTAGACTCCGACTGAGCTCTCGACTCGATAATTTATTCTTAAAGTGGGCAGTAGACAAAAAAAGGTTGGGAACCCCTGGTTTAGTGTATTTGATACAGGAATCGATTTTGTGCATTTTTCTTTGCGCGCGGGCTATTCACTATGCACAGTGCCTTAAGAGGGAACGCGGGTAACCTCAACTCCATACAAAAGGGGAGACCTGTTTCCTCCCTGGATAATTGTTTTAGAAAAAATATGTTTATGCCATTCAATCTTTATTTATCTCTGCCATGTCCCTATGTTTTCCTTTTTTTATTATTTTAATTATGTCGGATAAATCGGAAAGGGAATGAGCTATGGCAAGGGAATACTGAAGACTGTCAGGATGTTAATACTCACTTACAAGACATTGTGGGCGTAACGTGGGACACTCTAGGTAGGTTAGGAATAAAACACACGTGTTTGTGCCAAATTGCTTAGTGGAATTTATTTAGCAATAGGTGGCACTGAATCTACGTTGCTTCTAAGCATAAACAGACCGGGAAAGAAGCAACAAGAAAACCCGTCTGGACATCTCTTTCTTTTGATCTTTAGAGGTAGTCACAATAATTAGGTACACAGTAATTGCTTACACATACAGGCATGGAATACAATGGAATTGGAACAGTACTCACGTTACCTTTCTTGATGTTCTACTCAAACTTGAACACTATGAAATAGCACTGACTGTATAGCAATATTCGACTAGGACAGTAAAGTTACAGAAACGTGGTAAGTTTAGCAAAGAGCCGACCACACAACCTCCTCGGTCCGCTGTCGGTCGTGAACTGTCGCGCTTGAGGCGCGCTCCGCACTTAAATAGACTCGACGGTCACGCTATACCTCGACGCGAGCCCTGATTGGTCGAACCACGCAGGGTTGTCAACCAACTAAAGAAGGCAGTTTGCTTGACGTTTCGTTCATCGAACTAAACTAACTTCTTATCTGTGAACCGACAACTTGGTTGTATAATCTGTGATGAGTAATCTATGACTTTGTTTACAATCAACTGTCAAAATACGTCTACAATGATTCTTCAGTTCTAACGATGTTTGATGTTGCTTTTCACGATGCGACAATTATTTAAATACATTTTATTAAAATAATTCAAATAACAAAAAAAGAAAAACATAGGGACATGGTAGAGGTACATATAAATTGAATGGCATAAACATATTTTTTCTAAAATAATTATCCAGGGAGGAAACAGGTCTCCCTTTTTGTATTTTTTGTATGGAGCAGCCGGCTACCCGCGTTCCGTCTTAAGTAGGTGAGCTTGACATTGACATTAGCAAAGGTCTCAAGTCGGTGATTTTGTTTTCTGAGATCACTTGAGTTTGAGCTTGAGCTGACGACTATCAATGCCACCCTAAGAAATAGATAGATAGAATACTCTTTATTGTGTAGAAGATATAGGTAAAATGGTCGGCCTTATTGCTAAAAAGCAATCTCTATCAGACAACCTTTGCAATAAATATGTTGCGCATCCCGTTATTTTTCGCACGGCAACTATATTTTTCCCGGAAACATCGGCCCTGTGATAAGGGTTATTAAAGAATAATAACCCTTATCACAGGGCCGATGTTCGCGCACGTCTTTATCGTAAATATTTCAAAGGGGCAGGCCCTCTAAACAAGTTCTCGTACGGGGAAAGATTCAGTTAGCTCCCCGACGGCGCTCTCTCGCGCTTCGCTGGATTTTGGATCACTGGGGCTGTCGGAACCCGGTTAAGAAACTTTACGAAAAATCTTTCGTCTGGCTCATAGAAATGATATGGAGAAGGCCTTAACTACCGACAATGGGTGTCCCAAATAAATAAGTAATAGTGAAACTTAAAAATTATACTGATACTTGCACCATTTCTTAAATGCCATTTAAGACGACGTACGTCTCACAACTAGCGCCGCCAATGGAAAAAAACTCATATCTTTTTTTTTTTATGCGTTTTTAGCAAAAAACGCTCCTGCGATTTCTCAACGCGAGGCTTAAGTGTTTGGATTCCAGGATTGGATTTCCTACGAATGCAATCGATTCTCACCAAAAGTGGCCACTTTTGGCGAGAATCGATTGCATTCTTAAGTTTTAGGATCTGGAATCCAAACCTTAGGTCCTAAAAATAGTTAAGCCTCGCGTTGAGAAATCGCAGGAGCGTTTTTTGCTAAAAACGCATAAAAAAAAAGATACGATTTTTTTTCCATTGGCGGCGCTAGTTGTGAGACGTACGTCGTCTTAAACGACTTTTCTATGAAGATTTTAGTCCTACATCGCGGTATGGTTTGGAGTTTCGACTAATGTATCTTAGCTAGCTATGAACGTTCATGCGTGTGTATGAAAATCTGCTGCGAATATACTACATTGTACGGAACCCTCTGAACGCGAGTTAAGCTCGCACTTGTCCGGTTTTTATTCATTCGCACTATTCCACTTGGCTGTGTTTACTCCGGTCCCACTCTCTCTATGCAGCGGCATAAGGTGTGTGTAGTTCGACCAGTGGGTGTGCCAATTTGGGAATGGAGCTAGTAGAGTTCAAACGAGAAGAGTTGTAAGACAAGATTGGGAAATAATGAGCCGTCACAAAGCACTTCATAGATGGCACCAATAGGCGTGCCAATACAAGAACCGGGACACAGATTCATTTTGACAGCCACGCTCCGGTTCTTCTATGGCCACGCCCGCCATCTATGAATTGCTTTGTGGATTTATGCTGAAAACGGTTCATTATGAGGAAATTGCTGTAAAAAAACAGAACAAAAATCGAACCGATATCTGATGTTTAAAAACAAAATGGTGCACTTGAAAAACGAAAAATGAAAAATAAAAATGTCAAAGTAACTCGCGCGCGTGGAGCATGTGAGACAGAATTTTTGACACGATATTTGACATTTTGACGTGCCATTTATATCAACGTCTTCGGAGGTCGTGACTTGCACTGCAGTTTTCTTGCACTGCACTGGTTTTCGGTCTTCCTTTGGATCTCCGCCCGGGTATGGATGCTGCGTTTCCGATGTAGTCAAGTTGCTTCCGCTTTACGTGCCAAAAAAATCTCAGTCTACTTTCTTGCACGTTTCTTGCAAAATAGCTGTCAGTACTCCTGCCGCACACAACTAATCTCGTGAGTCCAGAGTATAAAATGCAGTTTAATTAACGCCCAGCACCAACAGAGGCGGCGGTGAAAGAAATTATCCCCACAATAGCCTCAGAGTTGAAATGCTTTAGCGCCAGGTTCCGCTAAGACTATACTTTTCTTTTTTAATACTCTGTGGAGTACTTAACAGCTGCCGTTCGATCTCCATTGCTGAGGGCCTAGCTATGGTTGCAAAACCTGTGTGAAAATCTTGTGCTGGAGAATTCGTTATGTTCTTTTCATAACTGCTATGTGTTGTATGGCAAATTATATTTTCCTGAAAAAAGCTTAGAGTTGAGATGATTTATACAACGTCCAGTCAAGTAGCACCTTAACTCACACTATAGTTAGAGAGCTGGTGACCAATCGAGATATTTTTTCGTACAAGGCTAGGAGTTGGTAGGCTGATAGAGTAGACTTCGCTGAGTCTCGGAAAAATATTTTTTTGGCACGGTCGCGGTTGAAAGTTAGATTTTTTCGACTTTGAAAGTTTAAATGTATGGATTCAGTATATTTTTTTTGTCGTACAAGGCTAGAAACTTCTAGGTTAGTTGTTGAGACGCCGTTGAACACGAAAATATTTGTTTTTTTGGCCAAGCGTGGTTGAAATTTTGATTTTTATAACCTAAAAATTCACACTTTCTAGGTTATAAAAAACAATATTTCTACCGCGTTTGGCTAGTAATAAATAGTGATTTCGTGATCAGCGGAGACTAAAAATGCAGCCTAAAAACTCCCAGCCTTGTAGACAAAAAAGAAATGACTCAACCCATACATTTAAACTTTCAAAGTCGAAAAAATCTAACTTTCAACCGCGACCGGACCAAAAAAATATTTTTCCCAGACTCAGCGAAGTCTACTCTATCAGCCTACTAACTCCCAGCCTTGTACGAAAAAATATCTCGATTGGTCACCAGCTCTCCAACTACTAGACGGGTAAGTGTACACTCCAATGCTGCAGTGCCTGGGATATCCCAGGCACTGCAGCAGTCCAGGTCCTGAAAAAACAACAGTACCTACATATATTTGGATTATTAGGTAATAACAATACTACGTATTGACTTGCATCATACCAATAATTTCTGCGGTTATTTACGTAAGTCTTAAAACTATCCTAATCACGAAATTTGCAACTAACTCATTAACCATTACAATCTGTATAAATCCGGATAGATGCGATTTCAGTGCGTAATTATGTTCCATTTTTCCGTGAAAGGAAAAATTCATTTGCATGAAATTCGTAGAGCCTTAACGACTGTATGCAGCACTGAATTAGTCCCTGAGAGTCGAGATTACTGGAGTACTTTTAAATTTTTACCGCCCGCATTCAATTGTTCTGCTAAAATTAATTTATTTTCAACAAACTTTCATTGCTTTTCGTACGGTTTTCTGTTTCAGCATTGTGAATAGGGGTTCTTTCTAAGGAGCTAACACAATAATTTTTAAGGTAGCAGACCGACCTCGCTGGCACGGAGTTTTTTTGAAGCTTTAAGAGGAAACGCGGGTAGCCGCTGCTCAATACAAAAAGGGAGACCTGTTTCCTCCCTGGATAATTATTTTAAAAAAAAACATGCCATTCAATTTATATGTACCTCTGCCATGTCCCTATGTTTCCTTTTTTTCTTATTTTAATAAATTTTATTTCAAGCCTAAAAAGTTATGAGGTAAAATACATAAAAAATACACGGGAACTACTAGATAGATAGATAGATAACAGATTTATTAAATTGCCAAAACACAGAACCTCCTCCTTTTTTAAGTCGGTTAAAAACGTGTAAGTGGGCTAAACTCTGGTTTGTTATAACCTCACACATTCGCCCAAACAATTTCATACTCAAGCAGAAACTTGTATCACAGACGTAGATACCTACGTCAGTGATACAAGTTTCTGCTTGAGTATGCCTTGTGTGCGGAACTTAGGAATTCCTTAAAGAAACTGTAAGCTGCGCAAAGCGGGACTTAAGACCGTTAGCGTACTCCAAAGGCCAACTTAAAAATACCTCTCAACCAACCATTACACTCTAAACATAAAGGTTGTTTTGGCTCGACAAAATTGCGCAGTAGGGTGGTAAAGTGTGTCAAAGAAAACTAAAGCAAAAGTTGTCTAAAATTGTTTCCTCTCGACGCGAAACTAAATAGCGGCAACGTTCGATTTCTGTGAAAAAATAAACCTTTGGGATAATCGGTTTATGAAGGTAGGCTATGTAAATAAGGCGGCGAAAGAGAAAAGCCTTGGCGCGGAAGACTTGATATGGCTCGGATACTATAGCCCGGTTTTTGAATTGGGAATTTTATTAAGCAAATCTGTCACGCTCTTTTGTGAGAAAACGCCGTATAAATAATCTCATTACCGTACATGTAAAAGGCCTTAGTTTTTTTTTGTACTAGGTATACAATTACACATAAGTAACTCTATGGCCCGGTTTCTGAGTTGAGCATTTTACGAAGCACGTACTTACGTATCGCTCTGTCACGCTCTTTTGTGAGAAATCTGCAGAGACAGGACGATACCCATTTGCTTAGCGAATTTCTCAATTCAGAAATCGGCACTAAGACGTACCGTTCCTACTTTAGGATTACTTGTATTTTTTTTGTTTACTTCTACTGCCTTTTGTTCAATTCCTTTTAAAACTTAAACTTTCGTAAGCATTGCACATTTTTATATCGATTTAACTGATCGAGCTGTCCGCGCGGGCGCATCGTCAACGAGCCCGCAGTGAGCGGATGAACGCCGGGATGAACGCGTCGTCCATCCCTCCTCCATGATTAAGACTTCCGGACGAGGTCGAAACATGTCGGCTATTCCGACAAAATAAAAGTAAGTGAAACCGTTAAATCGATATAAATAAATTTGTATTTGTATTTGTGTATCTTCAAATTCATTATGACCACATCCAAGATTTTTTACATTTTTGTTATACCTACGTTGAACGCAGTTTACCTACACCCAGCTCAAAAAGAAATAGTCCATCACAATAACGTAACCCGAGCAACAACGGTGGAACATTCCCGCAACAACATCGTAACGACATTCCTAACTTAGTTACAGTAGGTAACCCTGAAAAAAGGGCCCGAATCCTTTTGCGTTTAGCTTTGGTAGGGGTACCTACTGTGAGTAAAGTTGTATCGTAGAGGAATGTCGGATAGAGAACGAAACATAGATAAAGGATAGAGACTTTTTCAGTTTATGATAAAGGAAATAAAAATAAAGGCCTTTGCATCTACGTAATGAGATGATTTATACAGCGTCCAGTGGTACCTTCACTCACACTATATGGGTGAAGAGACCACTCGGCGCTGCAGTGGCTTAGTTGGCTCCACACGTATTGACCCGTCTTTCCTGTGGGCTAGTCCGACAAAGCTGTCAGGATGGTATAGCTGCTGGGCAAGCCTATTCCATCTAAAGGAAATAACAAAATTCAAAAACCGAATTCAAATTCCGTTCTCAATCTTCGAAGTTCTTCATCAGGCTGGTTAAGATTTGCAATCTCTGGTGAAAAGGTACACTAGCTTGAAGTCGGTTACCTAATGTAGCTACTGTACTGATGCCGAGTGACCGGCTGCTATCTTTTAAGGAGTTCCATCCTCCAACCCCGAAGATCACATCACATCTTACGAGAAAATGACATGTAAAAAAAAAAAAGAATTATCAGAGTTCGGCCCACCTGCTGGTTGAATTGAGTACTTGTCTCCTCCTTTTTTGAAGTCAGTTAGAAAACAAAAAGATTGTAGTATCCAAACCACGAGAGGCAGAACACCAATGCGCTGGTCCGATGCCCTAAAGAGGGCATCAGGTGGATCCATCCAGCACGCATGCTACCGCGCCCATAACCGAGACGAGTGGAGAACCATTGTATATGGTCACGATCCTCAGAATTGAGGGAACGATCCAGCAGAAGATCCAAACCACTTTAGTACCTTCAAATACTGCCAAAAATACATTGGATGAAAAAAAGTGGAACAAGAAGCGTGCTGAAGACCAAAGAACGTGGCGTGACCTTTCGAAGCCCCTCTGAATCTTTGGAGCACCTATCAATACCATTTGACAAAAATAGAAGTTGAAAACTAAACACCGACTACCAAAAGGCTTAAACAAGACCTGCTTTTCCTTAAAATAGACTTATTTTTTATCGTATTCGAAAGCCATCGGTTTATCAAATGCGCGAATGTGGGAATGGGATCCTCCGACTACGGTTAAATACTATGAGTATATTTTAAGGTTAAGCATGTCTTGTTTCAAGCCTTTTGGTAGTCAAATTTTGGCCGCCCACCCAGGCGCTGGGCGGATGACATCCGCGAACAGGCGGGTTTCGACTGGATGAGAAAGGCAGCAAGCCGGCAACACTGGAAATTTTCGGGAGAGGCCTATGTTCAGAAATGGACCAACCGACGCTGCCAATGATGATGATGTTAGTCGGGTTTGAGTTAACTCAAACGAGGCTGTTGGTTCTCTGTCCAGACCCGTACTTTGTTTCGCGGGTCAGAGCTTGCTATAAATCTAACCCTCGCCTAAGTTGTGACGTCATAAACTGTAGCGGACCGCGGCCGGACCCCCGGCTATCTCGATTGCTTCTATCGAATATTGCCTATGGAAATACTGCTTTATTTATATTTTTCTCCCTCCTAGGGTTAACTTGGGGCTTGTGGTTAGGCACGTTATCGGTGATCGGAAAATGGGATTGTTGTCTTATTTTGCTCGACCACTGCGAGTTAGGGTGGCTGGTCTTTTAAATTTGAAAGCAGGTTTTCTAGAGAGTGTTCTTAGATATGTTTTAGTAAAATCTGCAAATACAGCAGTTTCTGATTTATATGCTTATTTGAAGACATTTTTGTAGGGGGTATTTTTTTATTTTATTTAAGTGAGCGTTGAAAGTAATATGATAAATAAAACAAAGTTTTGGTGAATTTTACGTTTTGGGGCTTTTATTAATTAGTTGTGAAACTTAACTGAGAACACTTGCAAAAACTTTTTATGAAGCCTTTTCATTACGCGTGCTAGAGAAACCTATAAACAGTCTCGAGCGAATTTTTCAGTCTCTCAATTCATAAGTGACTACTTATTCATCATCATTAAGATCATCAGTTCCTGTTATCCCTAATCATACGGCTCTCAAAACAGTTTTCCAATCTGGCCGATTTTTTGCCTTCATCTCAAGCTCGGATATGCTCATTCCGAGCCTCCTGTTGTACTCGCTTTCGTGTTCAGTGACTACTTATTGCCTCTCTTTATCCCACACTTGTATTAATAATTAAGCTCGTATTTATATCTGCTTAAATACAGTCTGTTAAAATATCTACAGGGTGCACTCTAAGTCGATAGCGAAACTTTAAGTAGGATGTCTACTGATCAATCCAAACAACTTGTTATATGTAGCGAAAAAAATGGAGCGAAAAAAATATCAGCTGCTTCATACATTTGGCGCTGTACTGAGTCGACCTTTTGTATGGAACAGCTGATATTTTTTTCGCTCCATTTTCTTCGCCACCTAGTACAAGTTGTTTGTACGGATCAGTAGACAGCCTAATTAAAGTTTCGCTATCGACTTAGAGTGCACCCTGTAATTCTAGGGTTTGATACGTGAAAATTTTCGATTTTTTTAGTGTATTTGATACAATAATCGATTTCGTGCATTTTTCTTTGCGCGCGGGCTAATGCACTATGCCCAGCGCCTTAAAATATCTATTACCCAATAAAAAAAAGTTATGCCCACCACCATAGGTAGGTAATAATAATATTTAAACCACCATATAAAACTACTTAATAAATAATAATTACGCTGATAATATAAATTGAATTGAACTAGTAACCCCATCAGTAGGCCTCGACCTCAAGACGTATTTGCGCAACTAACTAACCGAGGCATTAGTCTCGGTTCAATTAATGTTGCTAAATATTTGCCGATGGGCGTATCTTCATTGGCCGATCCGTTTCCGGCCCGGCACCGACACCAACACCGATATTGATCATCATCATCATCATCATCAATCTGAGCACAACGCGATATACAGTTTTATCCCACTATTGGCTCCGAAATCTGATCAGAAATCCGGAGAAGAACGAAACTAACTAAAATAGCCAAGGTTATAGCCCGAAGAAAGTGGAAGTGGGCGGGCCATACAGCGTGGAATTTTAGTGGTTTTAAAGTCAAAGGTATTTAGTTGCACTCGTGATTCTGAGCCAAATTCCAAAAATTTACTTCAAAACGAGCGAAAAAAAAAACACTTCCCAATACAAACGGCTATCGCCAATCGACACCATTTGTATGGAGAAGTAATATTTTTTTTCGCGCGTTTTGGAATGAAATTTTGTAATTTGGCTCATAATCACCAGTGCAACAAAATACCTTCGGCTTTAAAACCACTAAAATTGCACGGAATATACCTATGCCGTAGACAAGACCACAGATGGCCTAAAAGGGTACTGGAGTGGAGACCCAGAACCGGTCGTAGAAATGTGGGCAGGCAACCGATGAGATGGACCGACGACCTGGTCAAAGTGGCAGCAAAAGGCTGAATGAGAAAAGCCCAAGACTGTAAATAATGGAGTGCAATCAAATAAACCTACACTCAGCGTTGGGTGGGTATAGGTTGTATAGGATCGGTTAGGACGTCTTGGTTTATTTCACTGTGTAATGCCCGGTTTACATTATTCCAGTCCAGCAATCCAGTGGTGCTGGACTGGAATGGACCGAACTGGCGATACCATCTAAGTACATCATTCCAGTAATTTCAAAGCGGTCGAATCGACGAGACTAAGGTGACAATGTGTTCAAGAAAGCAGTTTAAAAAAAGTTGGAACAAACTACTATTAAACTTTTTGGTTTTTGAAACCCTCGCTGGGAAACACTTTTAAATATTATTTAAGATGAAAAATCATTCGGGACTTGAACCCGCAACCTTTTGCATGCGTTGTAACAATTGAGCTACCGAGCCAAGTAACTTTACTGTCGATGCGAATTTATCCAACCCATATTAATGTCGTCTTATGTCTTAAACTCATACAAACCATAAAATCCGCAAAAACAACCGACACGTGTTTACTCTACAATTCGGAAGGCAAAGTTTTTTGTTCGAAAGTCCGTTATTGGCTTAATCTTATCTTTAGACAGTATTGAGAAACTAATTTCAATATTTTTTATTTTAGTTCAGTAGTTTGGATTTTACAACGTTTCAAAGAAACGGTTTATGACGTCACGCGACGGTCTGCATACTGTTGGCGGTCATAGGAACAAAACATTTTAGCGCATAAAAACAAAACTACTGGACGAAAATAAAAAATATTTAAATTAGTTTCTCAATCTAAAGATAAGATTAAGCCAATAACGGACTTTCGAACAAAACACTTTGCCTTCCGAATTGTTCTGCCAGCACTGGAATGGCGCAACTGGAATGATCACGCTGGAATCAAAAGTAGACTAAAAGTACTTATAACACTTGTGCTCTTTCGACCAATGACATTGTTCTCCGGTCAATGTAAATGCCTCAATTTATATCTTCAAGTGAGCGCCATGAAACCAACAGATTTACAGATTTGAGAGTTAAGACAGAGTTACTCGTATTGTGAGAAAAAAATTGGTATAAAAAAATACTTTTTATAATCCCCAACAAAAAAAGGGAGTGTTATAAGTATGACAGCTATACCCCTATGTGTGTGTTTGTCTATCTGTGGGAGGGTGTGCCTGTATGTGGCACCTTACGTAGCTCTTAACGGACGAATCGATATGGATGCGGTTAGATATATTTTATCAAACTCGGTTTAGCCGTTTATGCGATATGCTTATTTGCAGCTAAAATGTCGGGGATATTTTTTTTTTACTTAGTAATAATAATGTTATGACGTGGAGGTGCGTAAAACTGTTAAAATGCCAATTATCTCGGAAACGGTCAATTTTGGGACTGTGCATTATGGGGTGAAATGGTTGGAAATTTTGCCCTCTATCACTTCCTAACGAGCATAAGTCGAATCGCCAATAACCCTGTATTACATACTTACTATGTTTAGGATCGTTGTGTTGTGTTATTTAAATATTTTCCTTTGCAAATCCGAATAAAAACGCTTCCCTGCGTCGGCATCCCAAAAAAGACCAGGGGCCTTAGTCTGTAACGCAATGGCGTGTGGATGGCGTCCCAGCAGAAGGACAAAACCGGGGTTTCCTCGTTTTTCTCCCACGACCAGAGAACTAATCCTTTAGAATTATAATCAGAATATTCTTTTCTGTACTACAAAAACATTAAAAGGACCGACAGCATTAATAAATCGTAATTTAAGCCGTCAACTGAGAGCCCATTTTGGCACCATTACGTTACAGGCTAAGGCCCCTGCTTTTTTAATCTTCGCTACACGATCTACACGGAATACATTATTTTGTCTCCGAAGCTTGACGTGGTCCGTAGCAGCAAGAATACAAATTAGACGCTCTAATCTCCCTCCACAAATTGCACCTTAATTTCAAGGCAATAGGTTCGAGACTGTCTCAGCCAGTCAGTATTACAGGGAGTCATCATCGTTAAAAGCTAATCGGGTACGGACCTCATTATGTAAATCTCTTGACGTCTACATTAGCTGACTGACACTTAGAGACTATGGATAGATTGATACCTATCAGCGTTAGATTTTACAATTTTGCGGTGGGATATCCGAGTATCGCTGTCTGTCTGTATGTCTGTCTGTTGCAGCGTAGCTCTTAAACTTTTTATTTGAAAGCAGGTTTTCTAACAAGTATTCTTAGACATGTTTTATCAAAATCGGTTCTGCCGTTTACGAGATATGCTTATTTGAAGTTAAAATGTCTGGGGTACTTTAAGTTTAAAATTTAGTAGTTATTTCTGGGCTTAGTTCCGCCAGAAACTACTAAATACCCATTTTCCGACCCAGTTTCTACAACAGGTAACTGCGAGCGACAGCAGAAATTTTTCCAATAGCTTTTTAAAACAATACCTTTTCAAGCACTATTCTATTATTGGCCATTGAACTTTTAAGAATTTAAACAAAGCTCTTTACAACTTCAGGATTCAATTTGAGCGGCCATAGATTTAATTAAAATTGCCCGGTTATGGTTCAGTGACTTTCAAGGTTTTAAATCAAAGTTTGTTCACGTTATTCCAAGCTGCGAAATACGAACTGTTATCTGAGTTAGATGGGCTGAACGTACAGTCGACAGAACGTCAGACTGTACAGTTTTGATGTAAAGTAGCCCGTTCCACGAGTCAGGAACCTGAGTGTAAGGGTCAAAAAGCTGCCCATTCGGCCTCGTGGCCTGCTATTTTGCCATGTTCTCCATTCTGGGACCCACCTGGTCCAGCGTTTCTTATCCATTCTGGTCAGCGGACCAAGTCCCTGAAAAAACCTGGCAATCTTCATACATTATAATAAAATACCTCATAAATTATTATGAAAATGCTAATTATTTAAAATATTTGTGGTAGTTTCAAATATAAGCTATCTCCATTCCAAATTCCATCCAAATCCGTCCAGCTATTGCAGCGTGAACGACTGACAAACACACACATACTCGCCCTGAAACTTTCGCTTAGTCCGTAAAGGCGAACTCATTGACTTCGTCAGTTACTCAAATACTCCTTCCTCCAATTAACTTTTTCCCACTCCCTGACGTGCAGTACAATATCGTCGTTGAAGTCACGTCCCGCCAACCACCTTCAGTTGTGTGACCGGGGTTTAGGAAACGAGTGCTCTCTTGTCAGAAACAGAACTCTGTTGACACTTTATATCTTTATCTTCTCGGAGTACGTATTCCAGACGATGGAAAAGTCGCTCGACATTGTGTATTTGTATCCCGGCTACCTCCATTCTTTGATGTTTCTAAAAATACTTGATTGATGCAATAAAGTATTGAGTGAGTGGAGAATGAAGCCGAAACTATATGTCAGGACAACAACGGTTGACGGTTGTCAGTTCTTTTTTAGCCAAAATGAAAAGCTTAGGTTATTCTCTCCAATTTACTTAAGTCTGACTCGGCCATCAGGTTTGACGAAGTCTCATAGGACCTGCGCGATGCGCTCACGGCCTAGCTGGTCTAGCAACATCGGGCGCGGTCAGTCCATGGATGGGTGACAATAATATCTGAGCGCTTCCGTGCTTTGGAAGGCACGTTAAACCTTTGGTCCCGGTTGGCGTTGGTTTGGGCGCCCTAAAAACTATTGTAAGCACTTGTGTTAATGATACGAACATTTACCAGTATTTCCATAAATAAATGTAGCCAATATCCATGTTTCGGCCTTTTCTAACATTGTTTTGATAAAAATACATGTTATAACCTCCAATTGTCAAATGACAGCTGACAGTTTACTTTTAAAATAAAAACGATCTACTCTGTGAATCCGTGAACGCCGAAAAAAAAGTAAAACGTCAAACGGTCAGCTGTCATAATAGGGTGGGGAAATGTTATAAAAGCGAACGAACTGTGAGTTGTGATTCATTACTGTTTCAACTGTTGAAGAGAGCGAATAAAGAAATACAACTGTATCCGGAGTTTTAGTGATATTTCACAACTTCAGAAGTGGGATGGGACTTTTAAAAAAGGTACGATATAAAATGATTATTTTAGTCACTGGTATTTTTTTATTTTTGTTCACGAATTTTCAAAATGATAAAAATAAAAGGCTTGTTAATAACGCCTACGAAGGAGAATATAAAAATTTATTTTAAATTTTTATTATCGGATAAATTAAATATTATTACCACGTGTTATTCTAAATTCTAAACGTAAGAACTATTTTGGCTATTTGACCATGCTTAAAATAAAGACCACAAGCAAAAAAAATAAAAAAATTAAAAATTTAAAAAATTAATATACCCTTTATCAGTCTTTAAAAATGTGCATTTAGGATACAACTTGTTTCGGTATTTAAATTGGTTTCAGAAAAAAATGGAGAACAATAGACGATGCGAGCGAAGTCGCAGCCCGCAGCGACGCAGTGGCAGCGTGCAGCGGCGCAGTGGCAGCGTGCAGCGGCGCAGTGGCAGCACGCAGCGCAGTCGTGAGGCGCAGCGGCGTAGTCGCAGCACGCAGCGGCGCAGTGGCAACGGGCGTCGCACTCGTGGCGAGCAGCAGCGCAGCGGCAGCAGGCAGCGACGCAGCGGAAGCACATGGCGCGCTCGCGAAGGCGCACGGCAGGTTAGTGGTAGCGCGCAGCGGCGCAGTCGCAGCACGCGGCGGCAAAGTGGCAGCGTGCAGCGGCGCAGTGGCAGCACGCAGCGCGCTCGTGACGCGCAGCGGCGTAGTCGCAGCACGCAGCGGCGCAGTGGCAGCCTGCGTCGCACTCGGGGGGTGCAGCAGCGCAGTGGCAGCGCTCAACGGCAAAGTGGCGGCACGCAGTGCGCTCATGACGCACAGCGGCGCAGCAGCAGCACGCAGCGGCGCAGTGGCAGCACGCAGCGCGCTCGTGACGCGCAGTGGCGCAGTGGCAGCACGCAGCGCGCTAATGACGCGCAGCGGCGCAGTGGCAGCGTGCAGCAGCAAAGTGGCGGCGTTGGCAGCACGCAGCACGCTCGTGACGCGCAGCGGCAAAGCCGCAGCACGCAGCGGCGCAGCGGGAGCACGCGACGCACTCGCGAAGGCGCACAGCAGGTCAGGGGCAGCGCGCACCGGCGCAGTCGCAGCACGCAGCGACGCAGTAGCAGCGTGCGTCGCGATCGTGAGCTACAACAGCGCAGTCGTAGTCCCTTGCGCGGACAACGCATCGAGCCTGGCGGACGAGAACTGCGCACGCCCAACAAGAGCGACCGACGAGCTTCCACATCGTACACCACGCCGATCGAAAGCCAAAGCAGTGAGTTCTTCGATAAATTCTCTAAATTTATAGATAAACTATCAAACAATAGTGGAGAAAAGATTAACTTTGGTAATGTAGTACCGGAATTCGATCCATCAGCTAAGAATCAAAATATCAAAATATGGCTTAGTAAAGTTAATGAGATAGCTCGAATCCATAATTGGTCAGATAAACAGGTAGTAGTGAGTGCAGTATCGAAACTAAAAGGGAATGCTAAACGATGGTATGAGGGATTAACTTCTGTAGATTATTCATGGGGGGACTGGCAAGAAAAGTTTAAATCAGCTTTTCCAGCTGACGAAAATTACGGCCAGATGTTGTCTGATATGCTTCAGAAAAGAGCAAAATTTGGGGAGAGTTTAGAAGACTACTATTATGAAAAAACCGCCTTGCTTAATAGATGTGACATAAAAGGAAAGAGAGCTGTAGAGTGCATAATTTTTGGAATAGATGATAGAGCTGTGCGTTTGGGAGCAGAAGCAGCTCAGTTTGAGGATCCAGATAAACTACTCGCTTATCTAAGGAATATCAAAAGTAGGCCAGTGGAGGGTAACTCGAGAAACAATTTCCGAAAACTGAATCCTAGAGAGAGGCTCCCAAATAATAATGGCAATAATGTTGCAAACAAGCTTCCACTCAGGTGTTACAATTGCAAGCAAGAAGGTCATACTATTGCGAAATGTACTAAACCAGTCACCAGGTGCTCCAATTGTAATATTATTGGACATGAGGCTAAGGAATGTTATCGAAAGGTAGAGAACAAGACTGTACTGGAGATTTCGGGAGGGGAAAATGGAAACAAAGAAAAATATATACAAAAGGTAATAATTAATGGACATGAGCGAACAGGTTTTATTGATTTAGGGAGCGACTGTTCTCTAATCAGACAAACAGATGCTCGGGAAGTTTCGGGAAATATAGAACAGGAATTTTCAACAATGACGGGATTTGGAGGGGCTAAAGTGCAAGCCTTAGGTAGCTGTAAATGTGACATTAAAATCCAGGGAGTGAAAGCGAGGGTAACATTTCTAGTAGTTTCCGATCATTTGTTGCAATACCCTGTACTGATTGGGCAAAATTTTACGGAATTGCCACATATAAGCATTATCAAGACCGTTGATGAATTGTTAATAACTCAAGATGATAATTGCAGGCACTACAATGTCAAGTTTCATCTTCTTGAGAACTGTCAGCTAGAGGAAGGGGTAACCCTCGTAGACGTGTATTGCTCGCGAAATTACTCAGGGTCCGTTATCGTAAACGGTAGTTTTCGGTTCAAACCAAATGAAGAGTATATATTAGAGGAAGGAGTTTATAACATGAGTGAAGGGAAAGGTACTTTACTTGTCAATAATGTGAGTAAAACTATTATCTCTTTGCCGAAGGACCAGTTGATTGGTAGAGGTAAAACCATAAATATTGTGATCGTTAAAAATCATACAGTTAACAAAATTGATGTCACACAAGACAGTTTAGTACCTTTTGAGCTCACTGATTTAAACATAGGCGACCATATCAACGACGATCAAAAAAATAAGCTGTTAGAACGAATCAATAAGCATAGGTCCTGTTTTGCTACTTCACTAAAAGAACTTGGCTGCACGAATGTAGATAAAATGAAGATTGATTTGACGGATGAACAACCAGTAGTGTACAGGCCATACCGACTTTCACATTCAGAGAGAGCCGAGGTCAGGGAAATGACTGACGAATTGCTGGAATACGGGATAATAAGAGAATCATCGTCACCTTACGCAAGTCCAATTATTATCGTTAAAAAGAAAACTGGGGATAAACGATTGTGCGTAGATTATAGGGCCCTAAATCGTAAAACAGTCAGGCAGCATTACCCATTACCAATTATAGAAGACCAGATGGACCGGTTGTCAGGTTACAAGTACTACACCACACTTGACTTGGCATCTGGATATTACCAGATCGAGCTAACAGAAGACTCTAAACAAAAAACTGCTTTTGTAACGCCTGACGGGCAGTTTGAATTCAACAGGATGCCCTTTGGATTAACTAATGCGCCGGCTGTATTCCAAAGGGTAATCAATAAAGTACTTGAGAATTTGCGTTTTAACTCCGTGGTTGTATATATGGATGATGTCCTTGTGCCATCAGCTGATTTTGAAGATGGCCTCGAAAAATTGAACCTTGTGTTCGAGAAGGTCAATAGTGCCGGTTTAACTTTGAAATTATCAAAGTGCAACTTTTTCCAAACGAAGATTGATTTTTTGGGATTTGAAGTGACTGCGGACGGGATAAGGCCAGGAAGCCGCAAAATTGAGGCTGTGCAGCATTTTCCTACGCCAAAGAATGTTCATAATGTAAGGCAATTTTTGGGGTTAGCCAGTTTTTTCAGACGTTTTATCAAGAATTTTGCAGTTATCGCTAGATCAAAATTATAAAAAAAAGACAGTCCATGGGTTTGGGATACTGATCAAGAGACGGCGTTTCAAGATTTAAGGTCAAGACTGGTATCTAGACCAATACTTGCATTGTTTGACCCACATTTAGAAAGTGAGTTGCACACAGATGCTAGCAAACTAGGTGTAGGGGGGATATTATTTCAAAAACAAAACAATGGCAAACTTCAACCTGTCGCATATTACAGTAGGCAGACTACAGCAGAGGAACAACATTTCTCGTCGTACGAGCTAGAAACATTGGCAGTAATAAGCTCTCTGTCAAAGTTTCGGTCATATTTATTGGGGCTTGAGTTTACTATTGTTACTGATTGCAACTCACTCCGCTCTACTTTCTTAAAAAGAGACATGATACCCCGAGTTGCGCGCTGGTGGAGTCTGATTCAGGAGTTCAATTGCAACATCGTTTACAAGCCAGGGACTGCCATGAGCCATGTTGACGCCTTAAGCAGAAACCCACGAATTGACAGTCAGAAAGTAAATCCAGATGTCGAAGCGCAAGCGCATGTTTTTGTTATAACTACAGATTGGCTCACGACCGTCCAAATGGATGATCACGAGACACAGAGAATAAAACATATTCTAGATGATAAGGATTCCGATGAAATAGTCCATATAAAGAAAAACTTTTGTTTAAAACGCGGTTTAGTTTATAAAATCACCGACGATGGACCCAAATGGCTGGTACCCAAAGGTGTCAGATGGCAGATTATGCGCGCATGTCATGATGAAATTGGTCATTTTTCATACGATAAAAGTCTTGACAAAGTAAAAGCGGACTACTGGTTCCCTAAAATGAACAAATTCATAAAAAAATATGTCCAGGCTTGCCTTCAATGCGCACATGGCAAAAAGCCCAGCGGTAAACAGCCTGGACTCTTACATCCGATTCCAAAGGTGCCTAAGCCATTTCACACCTTACACGCCGATCATTTGGGCCCATTTAATGAAAGCAAACGCAAAAACAAATACATCCTGTTGGTGATCGATGCGTTTACAAAGTTTATAATCTTAAAAGCAGTTAAAAACACTAAAAGTAGTTCATCAATTAATGTGTTTAGGGACTATTTTGCCTTGTTTGGAGTTCCTTTCAGATTAATAACTTATAGGGGCACATCTTTTACTAGCTCTAGTTTTAAAAACTTTATATCAGAAAAGGGGGTACGTCACGTATTAAATGCAGTTGCTACCCCACGGGCCAATGGCCAAATAGAGAGGTACAATCGTACAGTATTAGATGCCTTGACCACTATGATTCATGGCAAAGATGAAAAGCTTTGGGATGATCATTTACCACAAGTGCAATGGGGGTTGAACAATACTCTTAATAAGGCGACGGGAAAAACTCCTGCTCAATTGCTGTTTGGTCTCAGGTTGACTGGGGAAAATGAGAGTGGACTTAAGTTATCAATTAATGAAGGGGAGACCGACGACGTTGATATAATTAAAGTCAGGGAAGAGGCTCATGAGACGATATGTAAAAACCAAGACAGCCAAAAACAACGTTTTGACAAGTCCAGAACAATACCGCGCAAATTTGACGTCGGACAATTAGTTAGAGTAGAACGGGAAATATCGGAAAAAGGCAAAAGTAAGAAATTAGTAGCAAAATGTTTTGGACCTTATCGTATCACTAAAGTCTTCCCTAATGATAGGTATGAAGTCGAAGATACGCCACTCACCCGCAAAAAAGGCAAACCGCTTTACAAAGGTGTCTATCCAGTAGATAAGATTCACCCGTGGTTGAATTTCAAACCATCAAACGAATCTTCGAACAGTGATAGTAGTGAAAGCGAAAGTAATCAATGCGAGTAGATGGATCCAATTTCGATATGAAGTAGGTAATTGGGTATTGCGTTAATGGCCTCACAATATTGTTCTAAACAGACAAGTTAATTGATTGTTTTACACTAAGCGTATAATACTAATCAAATGATTTTAATACCTATAATAATTTGTTTCAATTTTATACAAATGTATTGTACCAAAAGTGATAACGATGATATTATCGAGAAACGCTAAATGTTAATGAATTAAATGTATTTAAAAAAAAATATATGGAATAAGTTTAGTATTGTTTTTATAGTACTATGAAATTATGGCAGTAGGGTAGTATGGCAGTATGGTAGTATGGCATTATGGTAGTATTGTAGTATGGTAGTATGGTATTATGGTAGTATGGTAGTATAGTAGTATGGTAGTACAATTGTACTAAAGCTTAGTAGCTAGCTTAGCAAGTTTGATTATTGTAGTATAGAACAACATGGTAATTGTAGCATTGTAATTTTATCTATACCTACTATGCCAATATAAAAAAATATAATAATAATAATAATAATAAATAAAAAAATGTTTCTTGGTACCAAATGCATCACTAAAAGACGCGAGGGCGCGAAATGTTTATCAGGATGGACGAATGTAAGCACTTGTGTTAATGATACGAACATTTACCAGTATTTCCATAAATAAATGTAGCCAATATCCATGTTTCGGCCTTTTCTAACATTGTTTTGATAAAAATACATGTTATAACCTCCAATTGTCAAATGACAGCTGACAGTTTACTTTTAAAATAAAAACGATCTACTCTGTGAATCCGTGAACGCCGAAAAAAAAGTAAAACGTCAAACGGTCAGCTGTCATAATAGGGTGGGGAAATGTTATAAAAGCGAACGAACTGTGAGTTGTGATTCATTACTGTTTCAACTGTTGAAGAGAGCGAATAAAGAAATACAACTGTATCCGGAGTTTTAGTGATATTTCACACTATGATACCAGGTAGTGACCTGCGCAAACTTTACGTGAAAGATTGGAAGTAAGTGACGCAAGACAGAGAGAGAGCGTATGACCGAGCCTACCGGACGAAAATATTTCGATATGTCTAATATTTTGAATATGTCTGACGAAGACGGTGGTCGACTCAAACCTACAATATTTTCTTTTGACACTGACATTTCTACCACTCGGAAGAGGATTGCCCTCTTCTCCACCACATTTACGTGTGATGAAAAGCAAACTCATTTGCCGAACGTCGAGCTTAATGTGCCGAGTTATGGGCGGAGTAGTTTGAATATTATTATAATGGGTCGAGGTATAATGCGGTAGGTGTTCGCTAAGATGTGTTTCGTGTACTGCACTATCATGGATGTAAGAAGTTATTGCACGAGTGAAGGTGTGCATACCGAGCGCACGGGTTGTAAGTGGGTTGTAAGGAGCGCAGTATAATAAGAGTATAACAGTTGTCCCATTTACTCGTGTCCTGGTTTGAAAATATAGGGTGACTGGTATGTCCCATTTACTCGTGTCCTGACATCGTGAATAATAGGATGTATTTCTGGTAAGGGGTTTTAACCCCTCATTTTTAAACAAAAATGAGATGAAAACAAATCGATTTCATTAATTATTTATCTTTTTAGGGTTGTTTCTAAATAATTATTATAATAAATAAGGTGGGTCCCCTATACAGGGTGGCCCAAACATAGACGTCAAGCGAGAAAATCTAGATAGCTAACACCGAGGGCTACCTGAATCACCCCCATGTATGTTCAGCCATTTTTTGTCGTTTAGAAGTTATGAGGCTTTTAAGGTTTTTGTGAAAAAAATACCTACCATTGGATTTTATTTTCTAACTTTTTTTTCTTTCGACTTTTAAGAGATATTTTTTATTCTTTAGAGTTTCAGATAAATTATCTATCACCAAAAAAATAATGATCAGCTGTGGACTTTTAGAAGATACCGGAATTTTGATCCAAAGTCCAAAAATGTTGTTTTCAAGAAAACATCACTGAAATAGTTAGTATGGGGAAAAAAATAAGTAGAGGTCTGAAGGACTATTTATTGATTTCAAAAACTTTCCCAAAGCCTCATTCTTCAGAATAATACAAAAAATCTGTCACTTTATAGGACTTTTATTCAAGTAATTTGCAATCAAAGTCGAAAAACTGGAGTTGGAAGAAATTTTATTTCAATCGATTTTCATTTATTTTTATTAATTCGGACAAAAAATATTGCGGATCGGCTTGAAATCATCTGTCAGTAGGATCTGCATTAGAAATTCACGAAAAAAATAAAAAATAGAATCATTTAATTTTCAGTTTTTTTTTAATTTTTTTTCTTTAAATTTATTTATTTCTTCATGTTTTGTAAGTAAATTTGATAATAAAATAATTTAAAATTCAAATAATGAAAAAAAAAGAACAAAAAAAAACAAAATATTTTATGGTATTTTTTTTTATTTTTTCGTGAACTTCCTATGCAGACCGTCCTGACAGGCAATATTAAGCCTACCTGCAATGTTTTTTGTCCGAATCCACCAAAATAAATGAAAATCGTTTGAAATAAAATTTCTTCCAACTCCAGTTTTTCGACTTTGATCGCAAATTACTTGAATAAAAGTCCTATAAAGTGACAGGTTTTTTGTATTATTCTAAAGAATGAGGCTTTGGGAAAGTTTTTGAAATCAATAAAAAGTCCTTCAGAACTCTACTTATTTTTTTCCCCATACTAACTATTTCAGTGATGTTTTCTTGAAAACAACATTTTTGGACTTTGGATCAAAATTCCGGTATCTTTTAAAAGTCCACAGCTGATCATTATTTTTTTGGTGATAGATAATTTATCTGAGACTCTAAAGAATAAAAAATATATCTGAAAAGTCGAAAGAAAAAAAAGTTAGAAAATAAAATCCAATGGTAAGTTTTTTTTTTCAAAAAAACCTTAAAAGCCTCATAACTTCTAAACGACAAAAAATGGCTGAACATACATGGGGGTGATTCAGGTAGCCCTCGGTGTCGGCTATCTAGATTTTCTCGCTTGACGCCTATGTTTGGGCCACCCTGTATACAACAAACGTGTTTCTATACTTTTTGCTTTATCAAAAAAACGGTAATACACTCAAGCATTACACTTAGTACGATTAAAGGGCTTATTTTATAGCATAACAACAACTAATAAAAAACGGTCAAGCACGAGTCATACTCATGCAACGAGGGTTTGTATAACAAGATTTTTAAAAATTGTATGGCGTTACGAAACCCTCAATGCGCGAGTCCGACCCGCACTTTGTCCGGTTTTTTCTAAACTCATTGGTTTTGAAGTTATCCCTATTTGCCACCCTCCTGGCACGGAACCCTAAAAACTAACATATTTTTTAACTTTGCCTTTCGCAGCAATAGCCGTTAGCGAAAGCGAGATACCAAAACTTGCATTTGGCAGTTTGTTATTTCGGTCTGACAAATGGTAAATGTCAGATGTCAGAATACAAAATATCGAAGTTTCATCTTTCGTAATAATAACGCAGCACCACGATTCTCTTGCACGAAAATATTGAAGCCAATATTTTTTAACCACTTTTTGTTTTTTCTAAAGCACTAACCCGTGCTAGGGAATATTTTAAATATTTATAACTAGTGGTTCGCCCCGAACTATGAACTCGCAACCCCATATCTCAGCAACTCCTCGACCGATTAAGCTCATGTTCGAACTTAAAAATTATCTTTGCCTCATTTACCTGCCTACCAAATTTCATGACGATTCGACTTTTACTCAAGTTATCGTCGAACGAACATACATACATACAAACATACATACATACATACATACAAACATACAAACGCCGGATTGTTCCAGTATACTCGGAGAACTTCGCTCGCTCGTTCAATAAGGTGAAAAAATTCACACGGGACAGGACTTGAACCCGCAACCTAGAGCGCCTGCACGGTATGCGAGAGGTTGCGGGTTCAAGTCCTGTCCCGAGTGAATTTTTTCAACTTATTATAAATGTTTAAAGCCATTATTTTTGCTACTAAACTTATATTTGGTGTCTTTCTTTTCAACTCCTTTGCAGTCCACACATCGACGCAATGAGATGATTTATACAGCGTCCAGTGGCAACTTCACTCACACTAGATGGATGAAGAGACCACTTAGATGCTGTAGGGACTGGTTTTTTTTTTTGTTGGAATAGGCTTGCCCTGGGGGCAAATTCTCGGGAATGTCCCATTCGACACATCTCGAAGGAAAATCTCATGTCATTTCGATCTCAATTGCTCCCGACCACTCGAGTTATGTCGAGCGAAAAAGGCAAGCAAACATCTCGCAGAAATCTCGTGTCTTATGTCAAGGACACCGAACTAAATCCCATAGAATCCGCATTACGTATAAAATCACAATAAAAACTTGTCCTTACAGAAACAAATGATATCAGCAATAAAACAATACGAAACATCATTTCAACCATACGTCTAATATTCGAATGTCAACCTTATTGCATTAGTGTACAGTTTGACTTTAATTGCATAGACTACGAGCAAATAAGCTCCCAAAAAGGATTTGGACATCTAATTTTCAAGACACATTTCGGAGTTCTATGTACTATCTTGTTTAATTCTTGATCGAAGGTCAAGGATGACTTCGTGAGAATAGGAGATGGGAAATTTGCCGCAAAATGAGATTTTTCATTCGAGATGTGTCGAATGCGAGATTCCCTAGACTTAGCCCTCAGCACCTATACCGTCCTGAGAGCTTAGTCAGCCTAGCCCGCAGGAAAGACAAGTCAATATAACCCGTGTCAATAGAGAAACGATAATTAAATAAATGGCGGACACTCTCGCGCCCTCTCGCTTTAATCATATCTCCGTCTATACTCACACGTAACGTTAGCAAAGTCATTTTAGGTAGTCTTGATTAGTCACTTACGCTGGGCTAATAAAACATGCCAAAAAAGTTCGCCCCTTAGTGTTTTTTAAATGTTTGTCGAGTTATTTCATTATTGTAGTTTACGTTAAATGTGGTTATCTGTTGAGGTTTGTATTATTTACTACGTTTCAAAACTTTTGATCTTATTTTCATAACAGATCGTTGTTTAATCACAAACCCTACGTAGAACAATTACCTTATCAATAAAGAAATCATCGTAAAACAATATTTTGTAACCAAAAATGTAAGGAAGTTTTAGTTATGAACCGAAATCGTATTTTCGTAACCTCTTTTCCCGACCTTACCATAGTTACCCGCCGCCATTTTCATATCGTTTCTCTATTGACACAGCTTATACGTGCGGAGCCAACCAACATTGTGAGTCCACACATGTAGCCTCATTAACCGATGACTAAACGGAACCAAAACTACACGAGCCGAAACTCTTTTTTTTGCGGCCCAGGCCAAAAACTAAAGCTCATTTACGGAACTACACAGAAAGCCGTAGGAAGTATCTTTTCTCGACTAATGCGAAAACTTTGGCCCGAATGAGCCGTTTTCAGCACAAATTCACAAATAGATGGCGTCTACAGGCCCGGCTATAGAAAAAACGTAATACGGCTTTCAAAATTAATCTATGCTAAGCGAAATTTGACAGCCGTGTTCCGATTCTTCTAGGGCCACGCCTGTAAACGCCATAATTTTTTTTTCAGCCCACACTTACCCGCTGCTGGGTATAGGCCTTTTTCCCCTCACGTGATCCTCGGTCTTCATGGGAGTGAGGTTAAGATATCCTGGGGAAAGGTTAAAGCCGTAAAACACCACGCTGGCCAGTGCGTCTTGGTGAGTCTTCCTGCCACGTTGTCCTGTAGTGAGTTTTTATGCTCACTACAGCTACCAGGAGGGACCGCAAGAAGGTGTGGCTAGGAATTGGATTTCCAACAAGCCATTAGCAAGCATACTCGTAGCAATGATACATTGATATACCTACTAATTGCATATTAGAAATCCCTTTACAAAACATGTGTGGAGCCAACTGAGCCGAGGGTTTCCTCACGATGTTTTCCTTAACAGTTTCCAGCGAGGGACCATTCCATTTTGCCCCACCAGAGATGCCCCACTGGTGGGGCAAAATGGAATCGCACAAAAAATTATTCCATTTTGCCCCACCAGCTTTTTTAGACAAGATTATTATTGGCGAGGCTGACTCATTACAATGATGCAGTCACTGTAGCCTAGCCTAATCCTATCCTATCCTTCCTACTTATATTATAAAGGCGAAAGTTTGTGAGTGAGTGAGTGAGTGTGTTTGTTACCTTATAACGCTGAATCCGCTGGATGGATTTGGATGAAATTTGGAATGTAGATAGCTGAGACATCAGAATAACATATAGGCTACATATTATCACGCTTTGGCGCTTAGGAGCAAAGTAAATACACAAAGATTATCGTATAGTGGCTATTTGTATAAAAGTGAACGACAAAACCATTTACCATAGACCCTCTGTCATTACGTAGCGTTGAGCTATTTACTTTCCTAAATCCATCGAAAACTGAATAACGGTGAATTTTGATCTACCAAAAAGTCCGAAATGTGCCGCAACTATGCATTACAATCAAACGATAGACAACAATCAGAACAAAGAACTTGTTTTTAATTATTGCTGTCATCCGTCAGTGTCACAAAAATGGTATCAAGAAAGCAATACAGCAGAAATCAACATTGTGTAATTATAAAAAACAGGCAAAAAAATATTGTTTCAGTGATAGCTACTTACAATCTGAAAGAGCCAATAAATAAATCCTTAATTTAAAAACTTTGAATCCAGCAGTGTTTATCAAAGATCTTTACAAAGTTGCGGTCCGACGTCCGTCCTGAGATCTCTTGGCCAGACGAGATGGAATGTCCGTTCAGTGCATTGCTGATTGCTGCTTATTCAGGGAAGAATAAGGATGCACCAGACCTCGAAGAAAACTAAAGATACGATGTTCTGACCAAAAAAAGCCGCTGTGTGTACTGTGCAAGTATGAAAAACATTGTAGAGTCTTGAGCGACCAAAGGCGCATAAAATCAGCCAGTGATGGTGTAACCTGAGCAACATGACCGCTTTATTTCCACTAAGTACCTATTCAGTACCTAGAAGGACTAGACAGGGGCACTTTTACATAATATCATAGTCGCCTATTCATTGTTGACAACTCTGATAGGCTTTCCACATACTTCAGAAGTTCAGACTGACGAGAAGATTGGAGCATGTGAAAATCCCCGAACCGCCTGTGTGGTGGTGTTGCCCGCATGAAAGATATGTGAGGAATAGAGCCAGAAGAGGTGTTTCGTGCCAATCCGACAAGGTCGCATCGTCATAACTGTCCTGATGCTCCACAGTGCAGCTGATAGGATATCTTGGAGGCGACCCCAGCGCGCTCAGGTTAGCGCGTTTCTGGGACGGCAAAGTGTGACGCTTTCAACACGAAAGAAGAATAAGACCGACGATTTAAAACCGTTGTTTCAGACTATGGTAGGTATCGTAGACGCTAAGAAGACGCGTTTGGTGTTTCAGAAGGGCAGCTCATAGAAAAAAAAATACTATTCAATGTGATAGACATAATATGGATAAGTTTTTCTGATATTATGATCGTTGTCTTTGATATAGCATGATGCAAAATAAAATATATAAAAAAACTACACGATTTTTTTAATAGTTTTCTCTGTTAAGGCGCTGGACATAGTGAATTAGCCCGCGCGCAAAGAAAAATGCACAAAATCGATTTCCTGTATCAAATACACTAAAAAAATCTAAAATGTTCAGTTCACACATCAAACCCTAGAATTAGTTGAGACCTATCGAACACAGCCTGTTTCATGTTGATATCCATAACAGATTGCAAGATATTTTGCTTGAAATAAAGTGCGCCGCCTATTTTTTTTCAAGCAAAATATCTTCAAAACTTTTATGAATATCAACCCGAAACTGGCTGTTTTAGATAGGTCTCACCTAATTCTAGGGTTTGATATGTGAACATTTTCAATTTGTTTAGTGTATTTGATATAGGAATCCATTTTGTGCATTTTTCATTGCGCGCGGGCGATTCACTATGCACGGCACCTTAAGTAACTTCGTGCCTGTAATACGAGTAGGTAACGCTAACTAGCTCTGTTGGAGATCTTTTACAGTTTTATAGAATGCCAGTCAGATGTTGAGACCTGTGACGTACCTACTGCATCGAATGCTGAATGCTGATATATTCATTCACACAACTGTGCAAGCAAACGAGATGTACTTGTGTTTCAAACTACGCATTAGGAGTCTCTAACATCGGGAGAGGCAGTGTCCATATAGGCCACAAAGGCACGAAGACTTGAGGCGAGACCAACTACAGACAACTACAACAGAGACAACCCAGACTGAAAGTTTGCAGAAAGCAGTACCTAGCAGATTAGCGGACTCAAAATAAGAGTCGAAATATTTGAGTGTGTTTTGAAATGTAGGTAACCCACGTTCAATCAGTTAGATGCCGATAACAGTAGGTATCTGCATCTTTACTCCGTTGAGTTTGGAAGAAGCAGATAACAACGCATGGTCCATGGGAGCGAAGTCTGATAGCGCTGGGGGTCGGTTATAAGTACATTTAATACTACCTAGGTGGTAAAAAATGCTAGGTACAATTGCTAAATCACCACAAACTTTTATCTTTTTTCTTTTATCCACGTGAATGAAGTCGTGGGCACTAGCTTTACATTGCTGAGTAGCTTTTCCCCTGACTGACTTCGATGGCGGGGGAAAAATAGAGCTGCAACTGTTAATCTTAGTCAGCGCGGACGAAGTCGCGGGCAAAAGCTAGTTTTATAATAAATGGGCATAAATAAAACTAATTTGTTAACTTTACTAATTCGTTTATTTGTTTTAAAAAAATAACTTTGGTATATTATTATGGCATCTAACATTACAACATTATTAAAGTAGTACAACATAACACAAAGACCGCTTAATAATTCTGAATAATCATTTCTATAAAATATGTGTCATTTATGAATAAATATACATAGATTTGTCATTTTAAAATCTTTACAAGACATTAAAATTAAACAAATAATTCAAGTCATCGCTTTCTTGATTTAAATTAAATATCACAAAAAATACCAAAATAAACGTTTGCTTGTTTCCATTCTTGTCCATAGCTTAATCAGTCTTTTATACGTAATACTAAAATATACAGATATGCAAATAGTACAGTCATCCGAAAGGTCTTAAAAGATACAATAAAAGTATTCAAATTGAGGTTTAAATGTTAAAAACTATACTAATTATACAGGGTGTTTCGGAATGGTCTTGCGACTGAAAAGAAGTTTGTAATGGAGATAATTATGACAATTAATGGAGATATTAACCTGAGTGAAATCTCTTCAGTAATACACGCTAGCACTCTACTCGGTTACAATACAACCAAATTGTACACTCTGACGTGAAGTCGTGGTACCTACCAAGGTAACTCATTTATTTTTAAAACATTTTGTTTGTAAAACTTAAACTTTCGTGAGCACTGCACATTTTTTCTATTAAGTCACGGTTTTACTCACTAGTAATTTGTCGGTGTAGCCGACTAGTTTCGGTTCTCATTCGGAGACCTTCTTCATGGAGAACGAGACGGCCCTCGCGACGCCACGGCTAGTCTCGAACTGCGTTTGAGTAGCCGCTGCGCGCGCGCCGAGAGCTGCGGTGCGGGGGGTGGTGGGGGCGCGGGGGGACGCGGTGGCGCGCCCGCCCGCCCACGCATAGCTGGACTAGGATCTTCTTCGTCGTTGACACTATTTGGAATTGTCATACAGGCGAAACTCACAATGTCGTCCTTTTGAGTATTCTGGCTCTCTTCTCTTGACTCACGGTGTAAAACTGGTTTCCAAGCCGGTGATAGAGACCAGCCAGAGTCTCTGTTGTAGTTCGGGTGTCTACTTATTTCAATTGCCTCCCGCACTTTCCGCGGCACGTAGAACTTTTCCCTTACTAGTACTTTAGTCTTATCAAACCACTTTCCATTAAAAATTTTGTTTGGTCCTTGATATACAATGATAAAAGAATGATAAATAATGATAATGATAAAAGAAACTCGTTTAAGCTTGTGTCTGGCGGTTTTATTTTGTAGGTATTTTCAAACATCACTATAAAATTAAATTAAATGAGATTTTTTAATGGAAAGTGGTTTCTTTTGCGCGATCTCATATTGACTGCATAAAATACAAAAAATTCGAAAAAGAGCCTTTTACCCGTCCAAGGTCGAGGCCCATGATGCCATTTTGGGTATGCCCCATGATGCCATTTTGGGTATTTTTGATTGGTTATTTGGCGCCGCACTGTCTATTGTTCTAGTAATTCAAAGGACCCGGTGCACGTTGTAGTTTTCTACCTGGATTCTTATCAGTTTGCTTACAACCGTTGACTAGGTTTGTTTGAGTGAAAATAATGGCTTCGTGTTCAAGTGGTACAGGCAGTGCATTAGTTTTTTTTTAAGAATTCTAAAGCTCTAAATAAAAACTTTTTCGTTCTGGGCACCAATATTGCCAAAAAAATAATTACAAAAATGATTCGGCAATTTGGTAGTGCATACATAGGAGAAGTGTGCCTATTTAGTGAAGGTGCCACTGGAAGCTGTATAAATCATCTCATTACGTAGATGCAAAGGCCTTAGTTAGTTACAAAACAACGCCATCTATGAACTGCTTTAATTTTGTTCTTTGAAAACGGCTCATTGTTCTGTTCGCGCGTGCGTGGCGGTCCCGGGCGAATAATTAGCATTTTAATAAGTTCACGTGTTTTATATGCCGCCGGGCTTCGGGCCGGATTAACCTTGGGGTTTGTTCCCTCAAGTAGAGTTTTAAGAACTCGTTAGTGAGTTGAAAAACTTTTATTCGTGCGCGTTGTGCTTGCTTATCTGCTTATCTGCCCGAGATTACTTCTAATCTCTGAACCAAGCTGATTTTTAGCTTGCAACGTAGAGTAATTATGTTATAGAATTGTGTGTTTTTTGTATGGCGTTATTATTATTATTTATTTATTTAAATTGAACCAAATTACAGTAAATATTAACAATGCGTCATACAATTGAATTGGAAAATCGATTATTAAAATAATTAAATTTTAAGTACACACATATTAAATCAGTTTAAATTTATAATTTATTTAGAACAACTTGAACAATCTAATTAAACACCAAAATTTTTGTAGTAAAAAAAAAAATTTTTTGTTTAAGCGTTACTCAAAATATCATCTTTGAGTAGGTAGTCCCTGAGTGCTGACCAAAAAAACACCCTGTATTACGTTATATATTTTCATAGGTATAACGTACTTACATTAATTAAATTGTGATTTCCTGATAATATCTGAAGCAAGGCCCGAAGCAAACGAACCAATCCTTTTGAAACAACAGCCTTCCGTTGTCTGGAATAAAAAGTATTTCCTTTCATTGTCCTGGGTATTAAGAGTCACCAGGGACGAACGTTAATAGACAAATGGGTTGTTTCCTGGCTCGTTTCCATTATGAGTCTGTCACCGATAAGCCGATTGTGGCGTTCCGCGACGGAAATACTCGCGCACAGGTGATATATATTTTTTCCACGCTAATGTTACAATTTATGGTACACCGCTTCGATTTTTTACTTTTTGCCCGTTTCATTTTCAGACTTCTGCGCTTACTTTTCCGCACCAAAGCGTTTTTGCGGTTATTTAAGTAACTTGTAGTAATGAGGACGTATTTTTTGTTTTTCATCATGTTCAGTAACTAGCAACTTTTGTGCGGCTAAAGTAACTTTAATTTAAACGACTACAAGTTGTACTTTTTTTTGTTTTCGCTGAAGCACTAACCCGAGCTAAGGGAACTTTATAAAGATTTATTATAAGTTGAAAACATTCGCTCGGGACAGGACTTGAACCCGCAACCTCTAGCACACCGTGCAGGCGCTCTACCAATGGGCATTGATCAGTGAGGCATCGATTGTCGTAAATTGAAAACCTTTCGAGGAATAGGGATACTGATTACTATTAGGGGTTTAAATAAGTAAAATTAAAACGGATGATCAAAAATGTTTACTTTATTTTTCTTTCGATGACGTCATCATAGCCTCTAATGCGGTAGTTCCATTGCCTACAAATATTTAAAAAAATACATTCGTCAACAACAACTGCCAAAAGTGTCAAATAACTGAGAAAATAACCTCGTTGTTGACTTGAGACTGACATTTGTCAAACGTCAACATATTTTTATTTTTTAAAAGCATGAATGAATGCAATGAGCTTAGTACATAATGCCAGTGGTGACGTAATACACAAAACTTTTAGAAATTATAAATAATTAATTAAAAAATATTTACATAAATAATTAAGAAAAAAATCAAATTAGTTTCTTATATTTGTCTATATTTTCGATTTATAGAATAAAAAATAGGATTTGACGATGCCCATTGAGCTACCGAGACAAGTAACTATCGATGCGAATTTCTCCAACTGGTCTCGTCTAATGCACGGCATGCAAGATGTTGCGGGTTCAAGTCCTGTCCCGGGCGAATTTTTTCAACTTATATTAAACCTTTATAAGTTATGCAATGCTTGCATCTCATTCAAAGTAGACAGTAAAACTGCAGCCAATTTAGTTTAAGGTCTTGTTTTATTACAGTTGAATTTCCCAAGTGCAAGAATTAATAGCACACAATGCTCTCCGTTTGCACTACAGACTTCAACACAAGACATTGTAATTTAACAATCGCTCCAGGAAACAAACAAACAATTCAAAGGAAAATGTTGCGCGAAATTCGCGCAAAAACATCCGCAAAAGTCGGAGTCACCCCTAATGACATGCCGGCAGCGACTGGATCATTTATTTGCTTAATCAAAACCTATTAATTACCAGCTCCTAAAACTGATTCCAACTCGCAGCCAAGTTTTGGACGTTCAAGAAATTATTGCCAAACTTCCCCATCGATATCGTGTTATTTAATTTCGTGTATAATTCAGTTTTACCCCCGAATTTTCGGCGGAAACTTTTCGGTGGCCCTTCGCGGCCCGCATGGAAACTTTGTGGCATTTTAATTTTTTCATGTTGGTTTTTAAGCGGCGGTCATTATCGGCTTATTATTAACTTTGAAGTGAGCTATTTATAACCGCCTAAAAATTAAGTGAAACTTGCACTCAGACGGGCCTACCAGACACTGCCACATTTCATCAGGAAGTTAAAGTGAAGTGAAGAAGTACCTACATACTTACGCCAGAAATGTAGTAGAATAGCAGAGTGTAAAGTTTGTCAAGGCACACTAGCGACGACGAAGAAAAAAAAAATCTTCTTTTTGGATGCGTTTTATGCTAAAAACGATCCCTAGATCTAAAAACGATCCACAAGACTCACATAGTCCGCGGATATAAAGGTTTATTCATTTACCTTCTAAAATAACCGCGATACGACCCGTTTCGAACCAAAACCACATTCCTGTCTTAGCCCAAACTCCCAAAAGATCACGTCCCCACATAAAACACAATCATCAAATCACACATCGACACACGCAGACCGGGGACCGGTGTTAGAAAATTTCGTTACCTGAACAATTTGATCGTAAAACCCTGTTTACTGTAGCCTGCGAGGTTGTGCCAGCGGAATATTCACTTTATCGAGTTTCCTCCACGAACGGTTGCTGCGAGATTGTCGCGAGATAACCTGGAGCCTTAGCCTGTAACGCAATGGCGTGTCGATGGCGTCCCAGCAGAAGGACAAAACCGGGATTTCCTCGTTTTTCTCCTACAACCAGCGAACTAATCCTCTAGAATTAGAATCAGACTATTCTTTGCTGTAAGAACTTTGCTACAAAAACATTAAAATGACAATTGAACCCGTCAACAGGGAGCCCATTTTGGAACCATTGCGTTACAGGCTAAGGCCCTGAGAGGGTGTTTGTGGACCCACTCTGTCTTGTTCTGTTCAGTTCGAGAAAATATAACATTCAAAATAGACGTCGTAACATTTGTAGAGTTCAGGCGAGACTTGGAGCTACGATCTTTTAACAATAGATTATAATGGGCCCACATTTGCAGGAGCAATAGTTATACGTAGTTACGATCATGAGTTTTGCCTTACGATTAATATATTAAAACTCACGAATCTTCTAGCCATTGTTCCAGTGGTAGGCATAATGTTTAGGTGCCCATAACTGCACATTACTGGCTTTAATAATTTTATTTTGGAACCTAAGTACCCGGTTTTCCGTAAAATTACAAGCTAATGCCGAACTGTGTTCAATGATTAGTGGTTTTTTCGTATGCCAAAAGTGAAACTGAAAACCGTTAAGGCGCTGGGCGTAGTGAATTAGCCCGCGCGTAAAGAAAAATGCACAAAATCGATTCCTGTATCAAATACACTAAAGAAATCGAAAATGTTCACATATCAAAACCTAGAATTAGGTGAGAGCTATCTAAAACAGCCAGTTTTGTGTTGATATCCATAACAGATTGCAAGATATTTTGTCTGAAAAAAAGTGCACCGCCTATTTTTTTTTCATCCTATCCTACTTATATTATAAAGGCGAAAGTTTGTGAGTGAGTGAGTGAGTGTGTTTGTTACCTTATAACGCTGAATCCGCTGGATGGATTTGGATGAAATTTGGAATGTAGATAGCTGAGACATCAGAATAACATATAGGCTACATATTATCACGCTTTGGCGCTTAGGAGCAAAGTAAATACACAAAGATTATCGTATAGTGGCTATTTGTATAAAAGTGAACGACAAAACCATTTACCATAGACCCTCTGTCATTACGTAGCGTTGAGCTATTTACTTTCCTAAATCCATCGAAAACTGAATAACGGTGAATTTTGATCTACCAAAAAGTCCGAAATGTGCCGCAACTATGCATTACAATCAAACGATAGACAACAATGAAGAACTTGTTTTTAATTATTGCTGTCATCCGTCAGTGTCACAAAAATGGTATCAAGAAAGCAATACAGCAGAAATCAACATTGTGTAATTATAAAAAACAGGCAAAAAAATATTGTTTCAGTGATAGCTACTTACAATCTGAAAGAGCCAATAAATAAATCCTTAATTTAAAAACTTTGAATCCAGCAGTGTTTATCAAAGATCTTTACAAAGTTGCGGTCCGACGTCCGTCCTGAGATCTCTTGGCCAGACGAGATGGAATGTCCGTTCAGTGCATTGCTGATTGCTGCTTATTCAGGGAAGAATAAGGATGCACCAGACCTCGAAGAAAACTAAAGATACGATGTTCTGACCAAAAAAAGCCGCTGTGTGTACTGTGCAAGTATGAAAAACATTGTAGAGTCTTGAGCGACCAAAGGCGCATAAAATCAGCCAGTGATGGTGTAACCTGAGCAACATGACCGCTTTATTTCCACTAAGTACCTATTCAGTACCTAGAAGGACTAGACAGGGGCACTTTTACATAATATCATAGTCGCCTATTCATTGTTGACAACTCTGATAGGCTTTCCACATACTTCAGAAGTTCAGACTGACGAGAAGATTGGAGCATGCTGTCTATCTGTGGCACCGTAACTGTAAAAGCTCTCTCTAGGTAGCTCTCTCGCTTCAGGGTTCAGTTTATTCTACACACTAGGCTACAACCGCTATCTGTAAAGTTTGTGGCATAAGGTACCATAATCTGCCTGGATTTTTAGCAGCAAAAATAATAAAAAAAATAAAAATAGCTCTTAGTCCTACAATTTTTGTCAAACATGTACTGTACTGGCTCTGGGTGGTATTCATGAACGATACTTAAACTGAGATCAAAATGGAACTCTGTTTAAACTTAATTTAAAGTGAGATCAGTTTTGAACTTACTTTAAACTGATTTCAAAACTGATCTCTGTTTAAACTAAGTTCAGCGAGATCAATTTTGAACTTACTTTAAATTGAGTTCAAAATTGATATTCGAATCGAATCGAATCCAATCCAATCGAATCGAATCGAATTGAATCGAATCGAAATGAATTGAATCGAATCGAATCGAATCGAATTGAATCGAATCGAATCGAAACGAAACGAAACGAAACGAATCAAATCGAATCGAATCTAAACGAAACGAAACGAATCGAATCGAATCGAATCGAATCTAATCAAATTGAATCGAAACGAAACGAAACGAAACGAATCGAAACGAAACTAAACGAAACGAAACTAATCGAATCTAATCGAAACGAATCGAATCGAAATGAATTGAATCGAAATGTATTGAATCGAATCGAATCGAATCGAAATTAATTGAATCGAATCGAAACGAATCGAAACGAAACGAAACGAATCGAATCGAATCGAATCAAATCGAATCGAATCGAATCAAATCGACTCGAATCGGCTATTGCTAGATTCATGGTACGGTCGGCCACAATCTCAGATACCCCATGGCAGCTCTTATCGCGCGCGGCATAAGGGCGCCAATCGAACAAAAAGGGGTATCTGAGACTGTGGCCGACTGTACACATGGTATGACAGCACGTCAGACTGTACACTTTGGTTGTAAAATCGCCCGTAACGTAACCCAGCAAAGTGCTGGGTTCGATTCGATTCAATTAATTTCGATTCGATTCGATTCGATTCGATTCGTTTCGTTTCGTTTCGATTCGATTCGATTCAATTCGATTCGATTCAATTAATTTAGATTCTATTCGTTTCGTTTCGTTTCGATTCGATTCGATTCGATTCGTTTCGTTTCGTTTAGATTTGAATCGATTTGATTCGTTTCGTTTCGTTTCGATTCGATTCGATTCAATTCGATTCACTTCATTTCGATTCGATTCGATTCAATTCGATTCGATTCGATTGGATTGGTTTCGATTCGATTCGAATATCAATTTTATCAATCTCGCTGAACTTAGTTTAAACAGAGATCAGTTTTGAAATCAGTTTAAAGTAAGTTCAAAACTGATCTCAATTTAAATTAAGTTTAAACAGAGTTCCATTTTGATCTCAGTTTAAGACGACGTACGTCTCACAACTAGCGCCGCCAATGGAAAAAAAATCATATCTTTTTTTTGGATGCGTTTTTAGCAAAAAACGCTCCTGCGATTTCTCAACGCGAGGCTTAACTATTTTTAGGACCTAAGGTTTGGATTCCAGGATTAGATTTCCTACGAATGCAATCGATTCTCGCCAAAAGTGGCCACTTTTGGCGAGAATCGATTGCATTCTTAAGTTCTAGGATCTGGAATCCAAACCTTAGGTCCTAAAAATAGTTAAGCCTCGCGTTGAGAAATCGCAGGAGCGTTTTTTGCTAAAAACGCATCAAAAAAAAAGATATGTTTTTTTTCCATTGGCGGCGCTAGTTGTGAGACGTACTTCGTCTTAAGTATCGTTCATGAATACCACCCTAAGTATCATTAACCATTAAGTAGTTTTGTTTGCACTTAAATGTTTTGTTCCTATGACCGCCAACAGTATGCAGACCGTCGCGTGACGTCATAAAACTGTATCTTTGAAACCACAGACTATGTTTGAAACGTTGTAAAATCCAAACTACTGAACCAAAATAAAAAATATTGAAATCAGTTTCTTATTATAGTAAAAAGTTTTGAATAAGCCAATAACGGACTTTCGAACAAAAAACTTTGGGTTCCGAATTGCAGGTTACTTAGTACCTGCCAGGCAATAAGAGAGAGGTTGAAACTGAAGATGTTAGGATTATACAGGGTGTTAAAAGACCGCCAACAGACCCGAAAGGTACGCATACTAGACACTAAAACAAAGTACTTTTTCGATAAATTATTGCTGGGAAATAATTTTGGTTTTTTAGGTTATAATTTTGGAAAATATTGAATCACGCAATTGAAGTGTAACGCAGAGAAGTCATATTGCGCAAGCGTTGACATAAACTTTTGTTACTTACGCTCGAGGTGCCAATGTTAAGAATACATTGCGGGTTGCAATTTTAACGTCGTTTTATGCAAGAAATATTTAAAAAATTGATATGGCTTCCTGAGAAGGTATATTAAGAACTAGATACTGAATACATTTCTGCAAAAAAAAAAGTTTTGAAAAGTCCGACTTTGAACCTCATTATCTCGGAAACAGTTGATTTCCCAGGAATAGTTTCTTGGGCAAAAATTCTCAATATGATGAGGGCAATACGTGGTTTCCCGCTTTGTTGGCGGTCTTTTAACACCCTGTATAGGTAGTGCGCTTTCCGGGTGTAAACATTTACCGAACCACTGTGCTGAGGACCAACAGTAACTGAACGAGTGAGGTAGTAGTGCGACTTTAATTGAAGATGTTATATTAAGACCCGAATTAATTTTGGTTCAAAAAGGGTCGCATGGCGGATAGTTGAACGAGCGAGCGAAGCGAAAGAAGTTCTCCGTGTCTACTGGAACAATCCAGCATTTGTATGTTAGTATGTTTGTATGTATGTATGTATGAATGTTCGTCCGACGATAACTTGAGTAAAGGTCGGATCGTTATGAAATTTGGTGTAAATGAAATTAAAATAATTTTTAAGTTCGAACATGAGCCAAATCGGTGGAGGGGTTGCTGAGAAATCGGATCGCGAGTTCATAGTTCGGGGCGAACCACTAGTTTACTATTACTCATAAATGACTCTCCTACCTCTCTCGCCAAAACCGATAAACATGTAAGCGGAGCCGTGCCCCAGCACAAACGTATCGTGTTGCTAAGACTGTTTGTGTGTTTTGACCTAAAACATCTCTGTCTTGTTCGACGCTTGACTCCCTGTTATCGTTGGCTGCGAATCGAGCACCGAACTAAATCCTATAGAATCCGCATTACGTTTAAAATCACAATAAAAACTTGTCCCCACAGAAACAAAAGATATCAGCAATAGAACAATAATACGAAACATCATTTCGACCATACGTCTAATATTCGAATTTCAACCTTATTGCATTAGTGTACAGTTTTACTTTAATTGCATGGACTACGAGCAAATAAGCTCCCAAAGGCCATTTGGGCATCTATTTTTCCAGACACATTTCAGAGTTCTATGTTGTATCTAGTTTTATCCTTGATCGAAGGAATCGAGTTATTAACAAGGGTGATGTTGCTTTCTTTGGAGAGGATGCTCTGGTTCCTTTGTTAGGGTTCCGTTGTCCAAAAGGAAAAAAACGGAACCATTATAGGATCACGCGTGCGTCCGTCTGTTCGAAACTAATGAACCAATGAGCCGTTTTCATGGCTGTCAAATTTCGTTTTTTCTGAAGATATTATTAATCTGTGTAAGCGAAAGGCAGCCACTACCCGGTTCTTGTATGTCCAAGCCTATGAGCGCCATCTACCAAGGGCTTTGACTTCAGTTTTCAACTTTACTGTCAGTTGAAATGTACGGACATGGACAGTTCCCGGCGTATAACTTGAAAAATAACCTTGACTGAGCAGTAGACGATTTTTGGGTCTCTTTGGCGGGGGACAAGGGGCGCGACGGAATTGCTATTGCTTCGGACGTCTCCGATTGGTTAAGTTTTATTTGACATGCGTGAACTCATCCCCACTACGCAGACTTTGCTCAAGTTATGCGCCGGGAAGCTGTACCTAATGTAAAAACAGTACCTAATATCGGCTTTTATTGGAACTTCTTCTCGTAAGTTTTTATTCCAGGAGTAGCATTATTCAGTGCTTAGAGAAATAAAAGAAATATATTCCACAAAAGAGAGTCGGAAACAAAGCAAAAAAAAAAACACGTACTCAGCTATCATTTTAGCTAAATGACGGTCCACCAAGGATAGAGGACCTAAATGACAAAAATCCTCGCCCGAAACTATAACACTTAGGACTGAGCATGGTATACAAGCTGAAGGTGCTGCTTTTAGGGATTGACACTTACACAAACTTAACAAAATAGTAGGCAACATCTTAAGTTAATACAAAATACATTTTAAAGTACAGGGCAATTTTTAAATAACCTAATTCCCGAAACAAGTCAATTTCTAAAAACAAAACTTCTAAAATGTGATTTCCATCTTTTACGACTTTGTACGACTTTGGTGAAAGCACAATATTACCTTTTTAAATAAAATAAAAAAAACAAATATGTTTTTTTACCAAAATTTGCGGTACATAGTATCAAATAGGAGCAGGAGAGGCTGGAAAGGTGGTAGAAAGTGGATGGGCATGAAAGCGTGCCAATACAGCGAAAATAAATTCTTCTTTGGTAACTAGTTACAAAACCATGGTTACCAAAGTGGAAGAAGAGCACGTAGGCAGCGCTGAAATGGTACAAATGCACACTTTTAAAGACCAAGAAACGCTCAGTAAATAAAAAGTATCGAGCTATTCAAAAAGTCGTAGAACAAAAGTTGTTGGAAATCACAAAACACGTCAATTTCTGAAAGAGGCTGGAAAGATGGTAGTGTCGAGGTTTTTTCCCCAAAGTTGTAGAACTAAAGTTGTTGGAATGGAAGTTGTCGTGTTTCAGGAATAGAGCTATTACAAAATTGCCCTGTAATTCCTTAAATTTGATAAAGAGAGTCAACATATTGAAGTATTGGAAGAGAAAACCTCCTGAGAGTTCGAAGGGACCGCATTTTGGTCCCGGAAACTATTTGACGAAATCCCGGATGCGGTGCAAACTATGCTCCACACGTAACCTCCATCGACTGACATAGCTTGGACTTGTGAAACATTTTTCTCTTCTCTTCTTCTTCAACAAGCCACCCAATACTGAGTGTAGGTCTCAAACTCAAAATGTTTATTCAGTATTCAATAAATACATTATACAAAGTATTTATTTCATGCAAACAAATGTCAAAAAATATGTACATAATATACAGGGTGTTAAAAGACCGCCAACAGACCCGAAAGCTACGCATACTAGACACCAAAACAAAGTACTTTTTCGATAAATTATTGCTAGGAAATTATTTTGGTTTTGTAGGTTATAATTTGGAAAATAATTTTTTCACGCAATGGACGTGTAACGCACAGAAGTCATATTGCGCAAGCGTAGGTATAAGTTTATGTTACTTAAGCTTGAAGTGCCGATGTTTAGAATACATTGCGGGTTGCAATGTTAACGTCGTTTTTTGTAAGAAATATTCATAATTTTGATATGGCTTCTTGAGAAGTTATGTTAAAAACAAGATACTGAATACATTTCTTCAAAAAAAAAGTTTTGAAAAGTCCGACTTTGAACCTCATTATCTCGGAAACCGTTGATTTCCCAGGCATAGTTCCTTGAGCAAAAATGTTCCTTATGATGAGGACAATACGTGGTTTCCCGCTTTGTTGGCGGTCTTCTAACACCCAGTATATGTACACAATCTATATATATAAAAGGCTTAGGTTGACTGACTCATCACGCTACAGCCCAAACGGCTGAACTTATAAGTATGAAATTTGGACAAAAGTTGCGTTATATGGTGGAGGGTTCATTTAAGAAGCGATTTTTTTTTATTTAACCCTTAAGTGGGTCAAAATAGGGCTGAAAGTGTGTATAGGAAAAAAATTTTTTTTGGTCTTTTGTTCTTAAATCTTGATTTTTTGTACTTTTTTTTTAAAATGACTTGACACCTATTTCAGATTTTTTTTCATTTCTATGTTCTTAAGGGTTAAAATGGGTGCCAAAGTTTTTCGATTTTTTTCACCAGTTAGGATCGATGCTGGAACAAAACCGCTAATGCCAAAACAATGAAAATTTTACAATAGTTGTAATTTGTGGACACGCTACGGGTTAAGACAGATTTACTTCAAGTTTAACCCTTAAGGCGGTAAAAATGGGGTCCAAAGTTTGTATGAAAAAAAATTTTTTTGTCTGTATTTACTTGCAACTAAGAATTCGTATATTAAATCAAAAATAATTTAACACCTGTTTTAGCTTTTTTCTAATTTTAGCAGTTTAAGGGTTAAACGAGGTTGAAATGTATGAATATTTTTCGTGATGTAGTGTCAACGTCGGGCCCAAACCGTTTAAGATACAACTATGAAATTGAAACTGCAGTAGCGTTTTGTAGCAAAACTACCCACCATGAAGAAAAAAATATAATTTTAACCCTTCAAATGCCCAAACCGGGGTTCAACGTTTGTATGAAATAAAAATTTTTTTTGGTCCGATTAAGTTGAAACTTAGTATTTGTATATTAAATAAGAAACAATTAAACACGTGTTTCAGCGTTTTTCAAAATTCTGCCCACTAAAGGGTTAAAAGGGGTAGAAAAGTTTGAAGATTTTTTCTGATTTAGTATCAATGCCAGGCCTAAACCATTAAAGCTACAATTATGGAATTGAAACTGCAGTAGTGTTTTGTGGCAAAACTACCTACCATGAAGAAAAAAATATAATTTTAACCCTTCAAATGCCCAAACCAGGGTTCAAAGTTTGTATGAAATAAAATTATTTTTTGGTCCGATTTACTTGAAATTAAGTATTAGTATACTAAATCAGAAAAAATTAAATACGTGTTTCAGCGTTTTTCTCATTTCAGCCAATGAAGGGTTAAAATGGGTGGAAACGTTGAAGTTTTTTTCCTGACGTAGTAGCAATGCTGGGCCCAAACCATTGAAGCTACAACTTTTAAATTGAATGTGCAGTTGCATTTCATAGCACTACTACCCACCATCAAGAAAAAAATATAATTTTAACCCTTCAAATGCCCAAACCGGGGTTCAAAGTTTGTATGAAATAAAATTTTTTTTTGGTCCGATTTACTTGAAACTAAGTATTTGTATACTAAATCAGAAATAATTAAACACGTGTATCAGCATTTTTCTCATTTCAGCGAATGAAGGGTTAAAATGGGTGGAAACGTTGAAGATTTTTCCCTGATATAGTAGCAATGCTGGGTCCAAACCATTTAAGTTACAACTTTGAAATTTGAACTACTGTTGCGTTTTATAGCAAAACTACCAACCATGACGAAAAAAGTAACAATGTTAACCCTTGAAATGCCCAAACCGGGGTTAAAAGTTTGTATGAAATACATTTTTTTTGGTCTGATATACCTACTTGAAACTAAGTATTCGTATGCTAAATCAGAAATAATCAAACACATGTTTCAGCATTTTTCTCATTTCAGCGAATGAAGGGTTAAAATGGGTGGAAACGTTGAATATTTTTCCCTGATGTAGTAGCAATGCTGGGCCCAACCCATTCAAGTTACAACTTTGAAAAACTACAGTTGCGTTTTATAGCAAAACTACCAACCATGAAGAAAAAAGTAATAATGTTAACTCTAAAACGGCCAAAACGGGGTTCAAAATTTGTATGAAATTATCATTTTATTGGATTCAGATTAACTTGAAACTAAGTAGTCGTGTATTGAATCAGAAATAATAATTAAACACATGTTTCAGCATCAAAAAGGGTGGAAACATTTTAAGAGTTTTCCTGATTTAGTATCAATAACAATGCCGGAACCATTAAAGCTACAACTATTCAATGAACATTTAACTACAGTTGCGTTTTATAGCAAATCTACTAAGCATGAAGAAAACAATAATAATGATAAACCTAAAACGGCCAAAAAGGTTCAAAGTATGTTTTTTTTTTTTGTTGGATTCATTTGATCTTTACCAATTTGGTCACACACATACACAACACATACACTTCCACGCTGAAACTGCACGACGGATTTGGATGACTTTTGGAATAGAGATAGCTTACAAAAATACACACCCATGACTCTATTCATGCTAATTTGATAATGCTGAAAGATGTACCCAGGCAACTTCTTATAAGTCTTCGCGGACGAAGTCGCGGGCGAAAAGCTAGTACATTATATACATACACTGAACGTCAAAACTAAAAGTCACGACATAATTTAAATTAATATTAGGTATTATCTACTACTAAGTATCTAGCTAATTTTTTTTTCTCGTGCTTCACTAGCTCTGATCGTTCTTGGACTTGTGAAACATTCTTCTCTTCTCTTCTTCTTCTTCAACCTGTAGCCACCCAATGCTGAGTGTAGGTCTCTTCCATCGCACTCCATTCTTTACGGTCTTGGGCTTTTCTCATCCAGTCTTTTCCTGCCACTTTGACTAGGTCGTCGGTCCATCTCATCGGTTGCCTGCCCACATTTCTACGACCTGTTCTGGGTCTCCACTCTTTTACCCCATTTGTGGTCTTGTCTTCGAAATATACATATCTGACCACTTCCACTTTCTGTGAAACATTGATGATCCTCAATGTCAACCCAAACCCACTGGAGAACTTATAACTGGAGAGCTAGTGACCAATCGACTTATTTTGACGTACAAGGCTGGGAGCTTCTAGGCTGGTTTTTTAGACTCCGCTGTTCATGAAAATACATTTTGTTTGGCCGGTCGCGGTTGAATGTTAGTTTTTTTTTTGTTTTGTAATCTAGAGTATGTTTTTGAACTACTAGATCAAGTTTGGTGTGGTTTTCAGCTAAATCTATGATGTGTGAATCCTATTTTAAAGGGTTAAGACGTAAAACTGAAAATATTAAAATTCTCATACACGAAAAATGCTTATAAACCCTCTTTTCAGATTCCTATGAGAAACATTTTAATAAGGAAATATTGAAATGAACCCCTTTTAAAAGATTATAAAAAAACATTAACATTAATTACATAACTCCCTAATTTCATAGCAAAATAAAATATTGCATGTACAATCGGCCAAACGTTAGGATACCCATTTTTTTCGATTGGCGCCCTTATGCCGCGCGCGGCAAGAGCTGCCATGGGGTATCTGTGACTGTGGCCGATCGTACCATGAAGCGCTACTAGTGGTATACATGACTGTAACCATTATACAACGTGTTACAAAACATCCTAACTCTTTTTACAGGGTGTAACCTACTGGTCAACAGGATGTCAATTCTGTAAAAAAAAGTTGTAAAAAACTAGTTTTATTTTATAACCTCAATATTGAAAAAATTTCATAACTTTTTTGATTTTGGTATTAGCTCAAATTTAAAAATATGTGTGTGGGTGTAGGTGTACTTGCATAGCTTTGAATTTTTAAAACAATGTGAAAGTCAATGAAAACAATATTTAAAAAATACTTTTCTCCCACCACAGCGTTCACATTTTATTAATTTAAAAATCAACAGAACGTCATAGAGCAAAAGAAAAATTTTGGTTGTGATCCCTATCACTGGGTGCTATTACCCTGTAAAAAGAGTTAGCATCTTTTGTAACACCTTGTATTGTACGAAATGTGGCAATTTTAAGAAATCTCGTCCTTATGACCCACAGCTGATTTGTTAAGCAGTCACCTAAAAATAGACACAGAGACAGCAAGTTGTGCTTATTCGAGCAAGAATAATAAATAACCAAGTCGGACTGCGTACCTACGAGCGCGAGTCAGCTTGATAACATTATTACACTAATAATTGTACGGAAGCTTCAGTCTGCATTGAAAGCGTGCAAAGATCTTTACTAGACATGCGCGAAACAGTGCACTTCGAAGTCATGATATATTTCATGATATTTCATACCGCGTGATATTACCTTATATCATGGCACCAAACATGACACATGACATCATGGTATTTCTTCATTGCAGACATGAAACATGACATCATGGTATTTCTTCATTGCAGACATGAAACATGACATCATGGTATTTCTTCATTGCAGACATGAAACATGACATCATGGTATTTCTTCATTGCAGACATGAAACATGACATCATGGTATTTCTTCATTGCAGACATGAAACATGACATCATGGTATTTCAGCACACTTTCATTGCAGTACGTACAGTGTGCTGAAATGCCATGTGTCATGTTTCATGTCATCTAGTGTAATGAAATGCTATGTGCCATGCTTTATTCTCTCGTGTGTAATATTTCATGACACCGTTGTGAAATATGTCTTTTGTAATATTACAAGCATTACCTACACATGTCTAATCTTTACTTAGGCCTTTGCACCCACTTACTTACCTACTTACTCCGCTGGCTCAGCGACCCGAAGTGGGTCTTGGCCGCAGACAAAAGAAGTCGCCACTGCTCTCTGTCCTGCGCGGTCGCTTTCCAGCCGCCTGCCTGTAGGTCGCGCAGGGTCCTTAGCCTGTAACGCAATGGTGCCAAAATGGGCCCCCGGTTGACGGTTTCAATTACGATTTATTAAAGCTGTCGGTCCAGTGTCGGTCCTTTTAATGTTTTTGTAGTACAGCAAAGAATATTATGAGTCTAATTCTAGAGGATTAGTTCGCTGATTGTAGGAGAACGACGAAAAAATCCCGGTTTGGTCCTTCTACCTGGGACGCCATTGATACACCATTGTGTAACAGGCTAAGGCTCCAGGTCCTTGCCGACTCCATCCCTCCAGCGGTATTTGGGACGGCCGACTCTTCTTCGACCGCTTGGTACTCCAAGGTGCTCTGATATCCACTGATATAATCCGTGCGGAATCAGAATGGGATAATACCTTTTGGAACTGAATCGAAAATGACAGTTCTCGAGTAGCGTCAGAAAATGTTTGTAATCTAAAAGGATTCAATGTTATTGCATTAATTGAATAAAACGTGATAAAAGTCGAGCAGACACCCACGCGCACAGAAAACACAAGCAAGTTTCGACGCGAGTTTGCCATAGACAACTAGAGTTTGCCGAAATGCTGACGCTACAGGACCACGAGCTTCTCAGTTCCAAAAGGTATTATCCCATTTTGATCCCGCACGGATTATAGAGTATTATAAACAAGGAGATGATGCACCGACATATCACGCACCATGTTAGAAAGATGCAAGACCCTGCTTCAGAGAGACTTTATTTTACACTTTTTACTTTATTGCACACAAGAAAAATTATAACATAAATTGCATACAGAAAAGTATTGGTGTACACGACGAACTTATATCAGCAGAAATCTCTTCCAGTCAACCCTTGGTGTGGTGTAATGGCATATGATAGCGGAGACTGTCCCATCATACGAGGAGGCATTGATCGCTTGGAGTCTCGCTTGGTAGCCGGGTTTCTGAATTGAGCATTTTACTAAGTAAATACTTAAATATCGTTCTGTCACGCTCTTTTGTGAGAAATCTGCGAAATGAACGATAATTACGTATTTGCTTAGTGAATTTCTCAATTCAGAAATCGGCAATTAGACTTTGTTTCATCATAACCTGTTCAGCCGTTTATGAGATTTTCTAATTTGAAATTAAAATGCCGGGGGCTTTTAAAATTTTGAATTTAGTAGTTATTACATAAAATTTTCATAATTCTTTGATTTCAACGTTTCGTGACCTTTGCAGGGCTGATGTTCGCGGTAGACTGAGGTTATCTTTTTTCACTGTTGCCGACACCGTTACTTCGCTTGTTGGCTGAGCAAAATTGAACCGAACTTTCGTGCAATTCTTTTGTGACATTATTAGCTAACGCAAAGTTGACAAGCCAACTAAAACTTCCACCTATAGCAGGGACCTGAGTCTGTAACGCTATGGTGCCGAAATGGGTTCCCAGTTGACGGTTTCAATTACGATTTATAAATGCTGTCGGTCCTTTTAATGTTTTTGTAGAGAACACACGACAGCACGTCAGACTGTAAAATCGCCCGTAACGTAACCGAGTAGAGTGCTAGCGTGTCAGGGTCGACGTGCTGTCGTGTGTACACCAAAGAATATTCAGATTTTTATTCTAGAGGATTTTTTCGCTGGAGAAAAGCGAAGAAACCCCAGTTTTGTCCTTCTACTGGGACGCCATCGACACGCCATTGCGTTACAGACTTAAGCCCAAAAGCTGCAGTATGAAGGCTCTCTGGCTGCCTACAGGTCAAGGAAAAAGGATGACGTCATAGTTCTCCAGTTAGCCAACATTTGGTCACTGTAGCGTAGGAAGTTGTAAGGAAGTCGTAGTTACAAGCCAGTACCTATGTTATAGTGGAGTTTTGCACTTTGTTTCAGTGCAAATATTATCTCAGTGAGTAATTGGACTGTAGAGTTAGTTTTTATTTCTATTCTTATAAATGCTCTAAGGGTGGCTTTAATAGTCGTCGACTCAAGATCGAACTCAATAAGGTGATCTCAGAAAACTCAAATGCTAATGTCAAGCCTTGGCTAATGTCAGTGTCAATCTTAAGATAGTGTCTATTAATATGCTGACAGCTATTTAATTCAAGTTAATAAAAGTTAATTTGTTTTTGTTTTCCTGCGTGAAAAAAGTCACAGGCTACTGAGCCAAACTGGGTTGTGTCAACTTGTGTGTGGAGTGGATGCTTTTTCCACCCGATAAAATCTTGAGTTAAGGCTCGGTATAAGGCTAACTAGCGCCACCAATGTTGAAAAAATAATAATATGTCCCTTCAGAAGAAGTTTCTGACAAAATCCTAAGATGAGCTCATGCGCCATGCTTTTCTAGATTTTTAAGCGTAGGTACCCAACTCAATTTCTAATCAAATTTCGCTAACCGCCAAAAACGGCCGCTTTTGGCAGTTATCGAAAATTTTTTAGCTTAAAAGTAAATTTCGAAGAGGGTATCTACACTTAAAAATGTAGAAAAGCATGGCGCATAGGCTCATCTTAGGATTTTTTCAGAAACTTCTTCTAAAGGAAGATATGATTTTTTTAACATTGGTTGCGCTAGTTAGCCTTATTCCGAGCCTTAAGTAATACGAAAACGTGTTTTTGACTGTCGAAACTAGGGTTTTTTTGTCTAAACCAGTGAGTTATTTCGATACATAATAGGCCGGCTGATACAATGTAATTTTTATGCAATCGTTATTTTATTTCTGTCTCAATTTTATTCCCAGTCAATTAAAAGTTGGTTTTCTCTTTGAACTTTTTAATTGCATTATTTGTGAACAGGACTTATTTCTATTAATTAGGTATCGAGAATTCACTTTGTGAACAATGTTTTATGCTGTGATAAAAAAAAAGATTATAAACACAAAAGGTAAAAAGGTTTTTCTTGAAAATACTGCTGCTGCAACAATTTTTTTTATCTCCCAGGCTCAGAAAGTATGCTTTTACTAGTATCATACGATGAGGCAAAAGTAATTTTTGTGCGTTCCGAAATTTTAAAGTGACACAAAGTATTAAAGGAACTTTACATTTAACCCATCTGTCACTTGCAAAGAACGAAACTCATTTCATACATACATGCATACATGATCGAGCTGGCGATGAATCACTGCGAAAACTTACTACCTATCAATAAATATTTTACTATTGTAAGCTAAGTTTATCTATGGAATGTGCAAGACCCATACAAACCATGCGGCTTAGGGGTGTCAAGCAACTACGTTTTGTTAATATTATAAGAAAAAAAAAAAAAAAAGGTACGTTCAACAGTCAACTTAGTTGTCTATTGTTTTTTGTTGCATCTAACATTCATCTCCTTGCTCTGTGGTCAGAAAGTCCATTATCTCATAACCATAAGTAGGTATGTACCTAAAAGAGGGCTGCACGCACTGGTTGAAATGAAAACGTTGGTCATAAGTACGTGCTTATGGTTCTGAGATAATGGATTTTGTGATAACTTTGTGCATTGTGGCAGTTTGATACAGTTTGGTACAGATGGATACAAATCATCAACGCATAATCATTATGAACGAGCGAGCGAAGCGAGAGAAGTTCTCCGAGTGTACTGGAACAAGGCGTTTGTATGTATGTTTGTTTGTATGAATGTTCGTTCGACGATAACTTGGGTACATTTGGTCGGATCGTTATGAAATTAGGTAGGCATGTAAATTAAATTAAAATATTTTTTAAGTTCGAACATGAGTAAAATCGGGTGAGGGTTTGCCGAGCTATAGGGTCGCGAGTTCAAAGTTCGGGCCTAACCACTAGTACAACAAAGTCCCTTCCCCTCTAAAACCACAAAGTTATCACAAAGTACGGGAGGTACAAAACTCTAGTGTTTCGGCTAAGTTAATAATTTCGCTAGACACACCCCTAATTTAAGTTAACGACTTCTGTAGGCGGGCGCTCGCGTCCTAAGCAAACTAATATCGACTTGGAATCTGACCGGTAGGCTTTTACCACAGCCTAGGAATAGAGCCGTAAAATAAAGTGCCACGTCCTTCTCTTCGGCTAACACTAATACCTACAACTGTCCGTACAAAAGAGGTTATTTCAGGAAACGGCGGCGTCCAATGTGTTATTTCGATGTCATACGTAAGTTTGCTCATTTGTTTTGTTACGGCTATTCGACTGAACAATTTTAAAACCTAGTTATGGACACCAGACAAATTTTACAGGAGAGCCAAGAACGAGTTGGTCACTGAGTCTTTGAGAGCTTTCTGGGTGGCAAATCCTATGATAAGTTTTTAAAATGTTATTTTGAGCCCATACCTACCTGTATAAGGCGCGTTTCGGCCCTTTGTATGGTGTAATTCTACTGTTTATTCCTATGTCACGCTTTTGTGGCCGGCGTTCTTGAGTACAAGGAGCTTTAGACCTTATTGCTACTTGAGTTTTGGAATTACTGTTGTTGGAAGTAAACTACTAAACACTGCACTAAAAAGTTGGTTTCCTATACAAAGCGTTGTTGATCGACTTACATTGGTCCTGCACTCTTTAGACATTCCAATAACATAATTATCTACTTCTCCCGGTCTTTTCTTTAATTTTCCTTCCTCTACTTTTCTTTCCTTCAATCAACTTAGGCCTCTAGGATATAAAATTTAATACATACAAATATAAAATCTAGATTTATACAAGGTGTTACAAAAGATGCTTACTCTTTTTACGGGGTAATAGCACCCGGTGATCCCGACCTAAATATATTTTTTTGCTCTTGCTTGTTGATTTTTAAATTAATTAAATTAATGTGAACGCTGTGGTGGGAGAAAAGTAATGATATCAAAAACAAAAAAGTTATGAAATAATTTCAATTGTGACGTTATAAAATAAAAATTGTTTTTTTACACAATGGGCATTGATGAGTGAGGCATCGATTGTCGTAAATTGAAAACCATTTCGAGGAATAGGGATATTGATTACTATTAGGGGTTTAAATAAATAAAATTAAAACGGATTATTAATATTTATCGCCAAAAAGGTTTACTTCATTTTTCTTTCGATGACGTCATCATAGCCTCTAATGCGGTAGTTCCATTGCCTACAAATATCTATAAAAATACATTCGTCAACAACAACTGTGAAAAGTGTCAAATAACTGAGAAAATAACCTTCTTGATGACTTGACATTGAAATTTGTCAAACGTCAACATATTTTTATTTTTTAAAAGCATGAATGAATGCAATGAACTTAGTACATAATGTCAGTGGTGACGTCATACACAAAACTTTTAGAAAGTTTAAATAATTATTAAAAAAATATTTACATAAAAAAATTAAGAAAATATTCAAATTAGTTTCTTATATTTGTCTATATTTTCGATTTATAGAATAAAAAATAGGATTTGACGATGCCCATTGACATCTTGTTGACCAGTAGGTTACACCCTGTAAAAAGAGTTAGGATGTTTTGTAACACATTGTATGTTATTTCAAGCACCCAAACTATCAAGATTGTTGAAGAGAGCCGTCAGCCGCGAATCGGGAAGCGGGTCAAGAGTGACGGCTCAAATGGAGTTGAAGCCATCAAACGGGCAGCTCATTAGTTTTAATAACCCGGCCGCGTATATAGAAATGCTAGTTCAGTACGTCTCCGCCAGGCTAAGACGAACTGAATTAGCAGTTTCTAACGATAAACACCCGTAAATGCTACGCCAATACGTCTCAGAGGGTGATGTACTGCAGTAGGATTTCAAGTTTTCTATAACGCAATGTAAGTGGCGTTATCCTAATTCGGTTCGTCAACGTGAAACTGATGCTGAAGTCGGCTAAGAATTAAATTACAGCATGACAAATAAAGCAAATACAGGTACGAAAAATGAATAGTTTAATTGCTACTAAGAATTATTTAACTCAATGTTTTTGGCACATGGTTGATTATTTTCAATGTTAAAAGCTAGGTATATTATGACATCATTTTTTGGCACTTCGAGCTTCTAATGTGGCAGGACGCCCAGCTTGGATTCTTCCTCCTGATATTCCCCTGTCTTTACGTCGCGCAATGGAAGTTGGCTGCACTTTGATCTTTCTGGAGTTATCGCATTAAAGGAATTCTACGCCCACAATAATACGTCACGCGAGCCGGCAGTGACGAACTGAATTAGCATTTTCTAAGCATTTAAATGCGTATTTATGTAGAAATCCTACTGCAATACGTCACCCTCTGTGACGTATTGGTGCAGCATTTACGCGTGTTTACCGTTACAAAATTTTTGAAAATGCTAATTCAGTTCATCTTAGCCTGGCGGAGACGTACTGAACTAGCATTTCTATATAAGCAACCCGGCCGTTGCAGCCTCCGTCCTTGCCAGACGGGCGCGTTTTTGCGTTTTTGCGTCAGACTCGCGTTTTCTTGGTTTTTAGCTTTTGTCCGTTTTCGGAGTTGTATCCACCGATCCCGGGATCAGATGGATGTCTCCACGGATCCCGCCGAGTTGTATCCACCAATCCCGGGATCAGATGGATGTCTCCACGGATCCCGCCGAGTTGTCTCCATACATACATACAAACATACATACATACATAGATACATACAAACATACAAACGCCCGTTCAAGCGTTCAATTATCAGTTTCACGAAAGGGCAAGAATAAAAAATAACCACCCAAGAGCCTACCACAAAATGCGAAGTTGCAAAAACACAAAGTCGCAAAAACGCGAATTCGCAAAAACGCGAGTCTGACGCAGGAATGTGTGTGGGAAGCCTTCCGCGCTTTAAATAATCTTTGCGTTTTAAGCTTAAACGAGGGGCTCATTGCGGCTGACTTGTTTTTGTAGTTTGGAGAGTTTATAGTACACACGACGGCATTTTTTTTTCTTTGGACTTTTTGTTTATCTTTACGAAAAAATAAACAAAAAATGTTCCTAGGTATTAAATACCAGCCTAGTTTTAAGATAAAAGATCTCAAATAGGTAACTACCTAGTTTTAAGATATTTCTTTTACCTAGCTTTTAAGTTTTGCTGTGCCCGACAGGGTCCATAGAGTTCCTCACATGTAACAATGTTATTTAAGATCTTATACACTTATGGTTGCAATAAAGTATTGAGTATTGAGTATTGGTTTTTGTGGTCAGAAAATCACTACAGGGTGCACTCTAAGTCGATAGCGGAACTCTAAGTAGGCTGTCTACTGATCACTACAAACAACTTGTACTAGGTGGGGAAAAAATGGAGCGAAAAAAATAGTAGCTGTTTCATACATTTGGCACAGAACTGAGTCGACCTTTTGTATGGAACAGCTGATATTTTTATAGCTCCATTTTTTTCGCCACCTAGTACAAGTTGTTTGTATTGATCAGTAGACAGCCTACTTAAAGTTCCGCGGTCGACTTAGAATGCACCCTGTAGTTTGACATTAGCCAAGGTCTGACATTAGCATTTGTCTTTTCTGAGTTCACCTACTTGAGATCGAGATGTAGGTGGAGCGCTCTTAGACAAAATCTCATCGAACATTCAAACACTTTTCACACTTGTTCAAGCGATGCCCAGTGTAAACTGAGCATTGCCGTTAACACTGATTAGCTTTATTGCTCATACCCGGACCCAATAACGGTTTGGCCTCCTTTCTCTTATTTATTAACACTTCAACACTTCCTTGTGTTGTTTCTTACAGGATTTCATGGCAGTGCCTGTTAATAATAAGATTCCATTCATTTGGTTTACAAAATTGCGTTTGGACTCGACCCTTCGATTTCGATTTAATATTTAACATTCCCATTTTACTCGGACCAACTCTTTGACCGACTGTAGAGACAGTCAACACTAAACTTTGTCCCCATAGGAATAGAGTCCGGATCGAAGGTAAAGTAAAGATTGGTAATCTTTAATGTAAATTGTGAGCCGATGGAAGAAATATTCGCTTCCGCACCCGATCGGCCGGCTGCTCGTTTTATTTGAATTATTATTGTTATAATAATAGAATTGAGTCCTTTTGTTAATAATTCAGAGGTACCAGAGTTATGTGCCGAGTCCCGATATCGTATGAAATTTAATTAAGCCAATGAAGCGTAGATATAAATTTCCCTCTCAACATTTTAAGAAGAAAGATCCAAATCATACAAAGAGCGATGGAGCAGCTCAATCGAGTAGATAGGTGCTTTCCTATACTACTCTGTTGATTTATCTTCGGTCAATCTTCGTGTTTACTTTACAAAAGCTTAATATAGGCCCGGTTTCTGAGTTGAAAATTTTACTAAGCACATACTTACTTATCGCTCTGTCACGCTCTTTTGTGAGAAATCTGCAGAGACAGTACGATACTTACCCATTTGCTTAGCAAAATTCTCAACTCAGAAACCGGGCCTTAGAGTACCTAACTAAACAAGTTCAGAACAGTCCAAATCCTTAACAGCCCCTAACAATAACAATTAATCAAATACACAGTACACTGTACGCACGAAATGCAAATTTTTTACAGTTATTTCAATTTTGTAGCTAAACTGAGCAATATTTGTTTCGGCAGGGTAGTACCTACCTAATGTGCCTCTTTCATGACTATAAATATGCGAACTAAAATTAAAATAAGCTAAACTAAAACTAAAATTAAAAGAAACTAAACTAAAAATCTGGGGGCACGGCAGTGCCCCCGCCAGGTCGAGCGCGAAGCAAACACTGCCGTACCATCCTTTACTGGAACCATTTCGCCGCATTTTCAGCCCCCTATTTGAGAACCTCTGGATAAGACGAGAACGCAGAAATTTTCGTCATCTAGTAAGTTATATTCACATACTCAAAATCCAAAATTTCAAGTCTGTAGGTCATTTAGTTCCGAAGTTAAGCGAAAGCAAAGTTTCGCATTTATGACACACACTCACTCATGATCATCAAAATAGAACTAGTACTTCCCATAAACACAGAGAGCTGAAATTTGGTACAGAGTTAGGGTTTAATGGCCACATAAAGGGAAAACTATACTAGTGGTTCGCCCCGAACTGTGAACTCGCGACCCCATATAAACCCCATATCTCGGTAACCCCTCGACCGATTTGGCTCATGTTCGAACTTAAAAATTCTTTTAATTTCATTTACCCGCTTGCCAAATTTCATAACGATCCGACTAAATTTACTCAAGTTATCGTCGAACGAACATTCATAATGTTCATAAAAATTTTCAGGGGCGAACCACTAGTTGAACGAGCGAGCGAAGTTCTCCGAGTCTACTGGAACGATCCGGCGTTTGTATGTTTGTATGTATGTATGGTTGTATGTATGAAAGTTCGACGATAACTTTAGTAAATTTGGTCGGATCGTTATGAAATTTGGTAGGCGGGTAAATAAAATTAAAAGAATTTTTAAGTTCAAACATGAGCCAAATCGGTCGAGGGGTTGCCGAGATACGGGGTTGTTAAGTTTATATGGGGTCGCGAGTTCACAGTTCGGGGCGAACCACTAGTACTTACAAGTTAACAAGAAGAAATAGTCGAACGATTAACTGTATTCTACTCGAACATTACACAAATTAAAAAACTGTGTCAAATCAGAAATAAATCAATATGCCCACGTTTCTACAAAAAGAAGTGAAATCCCACCAAAAACATTCTGTAAAAAACTAACCAGGTCTCGATGGAGCTACTTGTTTATCTCTAAAAAGTAATGAAATCTAGACAAAGTCGTGCCAAGTCTAAGGTTCCTTACTGCGATTTATTTATTATTATAGTTAATGTTGTGAGACTTGGCAGTTGAAGGGTACCCAAGGGTACAAAACCGCACCATGACGCAGGTGCTCCATGACACCATTGCACCAATCTGTCGCCAGAACCGCTTGTGTACCCTTCAACGGCCAAGTCTCACAACATTAACTATAATAATAAATAAATCGCAGTAAGGAACCTTAGACTTGGCACGACTTTGTCTAGATTTCATTACTTTTTAGAGATAAACAAGTAGCTCCATCGAGACCTGGTTAGTTTTTTACAGAATGTTTTTGGTGGGATAATATTTACAAGTAAAAGACCTGCCCCAGGTCGCTGTCCCGCGGCAGTGAGCCCAGAACGCTGGCGACGTTGCCTCTTTGGATGGCCAGGGCCCTTAGCCTGTAACACAATGGTGCCAAAATGGGCTGTCAGGTGACGACTTCAATTAAGATTTGCTAATGCTGTCTGTCCTTTTAATGTTTTTGTAGTACAGCAAAGAATATTTTGATTCTAATTCTAGAGGATTAGTTCTCTGATTGTAGGAGAAAAACGAAGAGAGCCCGGTTTTGTCCTTCTGCCGGGACGCCATTGACCCGCCATTGCGTTACAGGCTAAGGGCCCAGCCCCTCTACCCTTGACGCATGTTTCCAATGCGGCCGCAATATGGCGCAATTTACAAAATTTAATATTTTACAAATTAAGACGCATTTTGTGTTTTTATTGAATATAAAACAGCCTTACCTTTGAATAAACATTACAAAGTATTTAAAATCAAAGCATTACTATGCGAATTCAAAGAGAAATTATTTTTTAAACTTTTTCAATTGGATCGCAATAGCGTCAAGGGTAACCCCCCTGGTCTCCCGAAGCGTCGAGTCCAATTACCTAACAACCACTACGTCCACTCGCTATCGCGGGCGATCTCTTAGCACTTGTTAGTAACAATCGGTGTGGCGGCCCCGCGGGACGGAGTTTGGGACGCGTTCCTAATTGACAAATTGTAGGCCGCTCGGGTACAGCAAGCAAAAACTGTTAGCCTACTTTTTAATGAGAGTTTTGAGAGTCCAACAATAGCAGCGTGACGGTTTTTTTTTCACATTTTTTTTTTATTTTGAAGCTAATAACAACTGGTGCACCACGTTACATAAGATCAAAGCTGTCAAACGGGCCTCTACGTGTTGGATACGTCCCCACACACCCCGGCTAAAGGACCGGGACTCTGTAGTCCCGTGAATCTTTACGATAGATATACATAATAATACTAATATCTTTATTTATTCAGATAACTGAGATCTATTGAGTTACAGACTAGTTTAAACTGAGCTATATTTTTGTTCAGCGATTTTTGTTTAACGGCAATAATAGTACAGTCGGCCACACGCTAGGATTCCCCTTTTTGTTCGATTGGTGCCCTTATGCCACGCGCGGTAAGAACTGCCATGGTGTATCCTTTAGGTCCTGCCGCGGTCTGTAATGGGTGCGTTGCTGGCTGGCGCGCTGTTGAGCGAGCTCCAGGCTTGCGGTCAGCATTGCAGCCCTTGATGGACAAGCTGGAAAGAAGGCCGAGACCGGCATTGCGAATTACTGGGTATTTAATCTGGCTCTCTCGTTTCCGAGTCTATTCTTCAACCCACTCGGCTACTATTAAGTCAATAACTTACCCTGTATAAAAACTGATTAAGTATCAGAAGTCTTGCCCAATCGTCTACGACGCTTTCTTTCTGATACACCCAAAATAAAACGTCCTAAATTCCGGGAGCAAATAAAAACACGGCGCAAACCAGTGATTTTCACTGTAAACGGAATGGTTTAATTAATGCCCGGGAACAACAGATGGCTCGCCTAATTGTTGTTTGCTTTTTATGTTGTTCGACTGAATTTACAACCCTCAATATATGCCGTTAGGCCCGGAGGGATTTATACAGGACTAGCTTTTGCCCGCGACTTCGCGTAGACCTATGAATATCCAATATAGAACTAGCTTCTGCCCGTGAATTTGCGCAGACTTAAAAGAAGGGTATCCCGTCCACAAAAAAGAATACTACTAGCGTCGTTGATGAAAAAAAAAACTAATCTTCTTTTTGGATGCGTTTTTTGCTAAAAAAAAAAGCCGTCAAATGAGAATCCCTAGTCTTAACTATTTTTACGACCTATGGCCTAGATTCCAGATACTAAAACCTACGAATAAATCCCGCCTAAGCCAAAAGTGGCCGTTTTTTCTTGTGCGTAATTTATTCGTAGGTTCTGGGATCTGGAATCTAGGGCTAAGGTCCTAAAAATTGTTAAGCCTAGGGATTCTCATTTGACAAATATTTTTAGAAAAAAAACACATTGAAAAATAAGATATTATGTTTTTTAGTTAGTGGACGGGGTACCGTTTTGCTTAGTGACACCCGACTGAGGGACGATATTTTACCATGTACTTGTGACGATAACTTGAACATAATGTAGCCTCGTAATAAAATTACACAAAGAGTTACCTTTCCCAAAAAATCCACATCATAATTCCTGAAAAGACAACTCATGAGAGACAAATGCAAACATTTCCGTAACAACATAAAGATCCATCTTCAAGAGTACATTTCCTTGCTTGATAATGCCCTGGCAACCCGTCGCGACCACAGTTTTCAGACCTCTCACAGTACGGCTACCCTTTCCGATCTGAGATGAATTTTCACAGCTTTTGCGGGCGGCCGGGGGTCAAGTTATGCTAGGAGTTGAAGTGGTAGGACGGCAGAAATTATGGTGGAGCATTTGTCAAAGTCCGCAGTGCACTGATCGTTATATATTGGCTATAAGATGCACTGATATGCGGCCGCCGGCATTGTATTCGGTCTTGCAGCTATGCTCCCTCGTGATGTATGGATTTTATGAACGGAGGATGGTTTTGCACTGCGGTCTTAGGGCGCGGATGGAATTAGCTTTTTGAAGAAAAATGGATTACCTTACTAAGAAAGTGAATTGCGGAGCACAACGTCAGCACGTCAACGAGCACAAGGCCAAACTTCTCAGGAGAGCATTTCCAGACCTTTTTGTATTTCGTAAACGGTTAAACTTACTTCGATTATGTCGGTGTAGCCGACTAGTTTCGGTTCTCATTCGGAGACCTTAATCAGGAGCTGAGACGGCCCTCGCGACGCCGTGGCCAGTCTCAGACTGCGTGTCAATAGACGCCGCGCGCGCGCCGACAGTTCCGGTGCGGGGTGAAGGGGCGGGGGCAGCCGGGGTGCGTCCGCCCGCCCACTCACAGCAGGACTAATAATGGGGTTTTTTCCAGGCATCAAAAATAGCCCGAATAACTGTCAAAATCAGTCTAATAATCTGTGGTTTCCATACAAACCACAGATTTAGTTGCGCGATAATTCGCGAATCGCTGTCAAATTTGACACTTGGAAAAATCCCTATTATGTCCTTCGTCGCAAAACAGGTCGGTAATGGTCACACAGACGAAACTCACAGTGTCGTTTGTTTGAGTGTTTTGGCTACTTTCTTTTGGCTCAGGATACAAAACTGGTTTCCAGGAGATAGAGCCCATCCACAGTCTCTATTGAAATTTCCAGACCATTTCATAGGCAATGTTTCTCTTTACCACCCGAGAATGACATGACGGTGCATACTTGCGAAGGTAACGGCGCTGCTGTGCCTGGGACATTATTTTTAGATGGAATAGGATTGCCCAGCACCTATACCATCCTGACAGCTTAGTCGGCCTAGCCCACAGGAATTTGTAGTAACGACCTTTAAATTGATAAAGTAAACCATCGCTTTGTTGTCTTCAGGGGCCTGTAACGCAATGGTGCCAAAATGGGCTCATATTCAAATACGATTTATTAATGCTGTCGGTCCTTTTAATGATTCAAGATTCAAGATTAAAATGTTTTTATTCAATAATGCCATAAAAAATATTATTTACATTGAACGTCAAAATATTATCTAAAGTAAAAAAATTATATAAATCAGATACTTATTACTATCTGATACTAAGTAGGTATCTAGCTACTTTTTTTTCTCCAGATTCACTAGCTCTGATCGTTCTTGGAGAAGAAGCATGGTAAAGAAACTCCAAGGATCTCGTGCTTAAAAAAAATACCTCATACATTTTGTAATGCAGGTAGGTACTTAAAAAATTACACATTGGTAAGTGTGGTGATCGTGCGCTGAACTGGTTTAGTGCCAGACTTCTTTGTCATTTAGAATGTTTTTGTAGTACAGCAAAGAATATTCTGATTCTAATGCTAGAGGATTAGTTCTCTGGTTGTAGGAGAAAAACGAGGAAACTCGAGTTTTGTCCTTCTGCTGGAACGCCATCGATACTATATTGCGTTACAGGCTAAGGCCCCTGGTTTACCATCCTTACCTGGGGCCTTAGCCTGTAACACAATGGCGTCCTAGGTAAAAGGACAAAACCGGGATTTTTTCGTTCTCCTACAACCAGCGAACTAATCCTCTAGGATTAGACTCATAATATTCGTTGCTGTACTACAATAACATTAAAAGGACCGACACTGGACCGACAGCATCAATAAATTAAAACCGTCAACCTAAAGCCCATTTTGGCACCATTGTGTTACAGGCTAAGGGCCCTGTAATGAATGGACTCAAAATTGCCCTCCATTGCATGAATTCCACAGTTAGCAAGTTCCACTCCATTCCTCCATCCTGTGTAGCCAATTAGACGCACCCGGCCCTCGTACGGTGGTGTTGACACTAATCTGTATTCAGAGCAGTGGGCCCGCGGACAAATGTATAATTTAGGACCATTGGCTGGATCATAGCCGGAGGAGTGATAACCTCGTCGGCGTAGATACGTATAAGCCGTGCCAATAGAGAAACGATATGAAAATGGCGGCGGGTACCTATGGTAAGGTCTGAAAAAGAGGTTACGAAAATACGATTTCGGTTCATACCTAAAACTTTCTTACATCTTTGGTTAGGAAATATTGTTTTACGATGCTTTCTGTATTGATTAGGTAATTGTTCTACGTTGGGTTTGTGATTAAACAACAATCTTTATGAAAATAAGATCAAAAATATTAAAACGTAGTAAATAATACAAACACCAACAAATAACAACGCTTAACGTAAACTACAATATTGAAATAACTCGACAAACATTAAAAAATCAATAAGAGGCGAACGTATTTTGGCGTGTTTTATTAGCCAAGCGTAGGTGACTAATCAGGACTGCCTAAAATGACTTTGCTAACGTTACGTGTGAGTATAGACGGAGATATAATTAAAGCGAGACTGCGCGAGAGTGTCCGCCATTTATATATCGTTTCTTTAATGGCACGGGTTATAGAATACACCCATAGCACTGTGCTCCTATCCTGTGACAGGATATCCTAGTTTGGGAGCCAGGAAACAAAATGTTACCTTTTTTGCGATAAAACTTTTTGATTTGATTTTGATTTGATACTATGTATTGTACACCAAAAAAATCTGGTATTTTTTACATATAATTTTCTTACAACTAATCAATGGATGTATAATGAGCGGCCTTATTGCTGAAAGCAATCTCTTCCAAACGTAGCTTCATCATCTAAGGCTTAGATTCTAAGCCAATATGGCATCGAGCGGGATTATTGAGATTTTTTATTTGAAGCACTCTACACACCTACTAATTACAGATTGTCAGACTTTCCATGCACGTAAGTGTACGAAGTACGAAGTAAACCGCATCCAAATCGGTTCACCCATTTAGGAGCTACGGTGCCACAGACAGACACACCCTCACATACCTTGACAGTCAGACACACACACTAGCACTGCAGTCAAACTTACGCATAACCCTCTTTTTTGGTCGGCGGTTATAGTAATTGGAGCATAATGAAAGATGGAAGAAAACTTCAGATAGTCTCATTTATCCCATCAACTATTTCTCGAGCAATTATTCCAAGTAGTCGCCGAAGGAAATACAATCATAATAATAACCCCTTTCCTTTCCTTTCCTTTCCTTTGAGGTGGGCAAATATAATTTGAATTTCCATCATTGCAACGATGAATTATATTATTGTTGCAGGAGCTTTGTAGTGACTTCTCAGGTTAACCTCAAAGTCAAGATTTTAATGAACACAGTACGGTGGCATTGCATTATTTGAGAATGATCTATTCAGCTTTCAGAGCGGAGCCGTGGATACCATAGTTTTATTAAAACTACTAAGGCCTTTGCATCTACGTAATGAGATGATTTATACGGCGTCCATTGGCACCTTCTCTCACACTAGACGGGTGAAGAGAACACTCGGCGCTGCAGTGCCTGACCCGTCTTTCCTGTGGGCTAGGCCTACTACAGCTGTCTGGATGGTATAGGTGCTGTTCTGTGCAAGCCTACTCTATCTAAAACAATGTCCCAGTTTTATTAACCCCCGATATAAACCAAACCAAAGGCGGTCAAACTTATAACACAATAATAAACACGGCATTATTTTTGTTCTGTTGTTTACAATATTTAAAAGAATACTATGTTATTGTCGCAAACAAAAAAACGCTGAACAGACATAGCTCAATTTAGCTACAAAATGTAAAAAACTGTGAAATTTTTGAATTTCCCGCCACGCTGCTATCTTCCAGCCTTAACGAGGTGTAATCCACCTTGAGGCAATTCTCAAAGCATATCGCATTATACAGGGAGGCCTCTCGGCTTGACACCTGAGACGTTTGGCCACAAATACGTTGAGCCTTTGTGCTGGAGCACTGTGACGGATCCGTGCTCTTGACGTACTATCCGATTGCACTGTTTGAGAATTTATGCTTCGAATGTCAGTGGTATTGATGTCTTAATAATAGGTTTACATAAAACCATATCATTGGCGGCTGGGCTAGATGTGATAAAGTTGAGCAAATTGAAATCTCAGAGCTGTTGAAATTTCAATGTTATATTTGTGATAATAAACCATTTCAAGGCAATCGTACAAAAATGGGTATCCTAGCATGTTGCTCACTGTACGTCTGTCTCTCGTCCAGATTACCAGGCTAGCAACGCTGCGCAAGACGCGAGCGGCAAAACTGCACTCCAAACTGCTCCGGAGAAAACTTAAAGATATTACGATACGCCTGCGCTACATGCGGCCCTGGTACTTTTTTGGGGAATGAGCGGACTTGATTTCGGAATATAAATCAAGATGGGTTATGGGTCTACTCCAAAATGCTCCAGCACACATTTGGTCACATTAGTGATTAGATTACTATCCGAGAGCACGCTCAATGCTTAATATTTTTTTTATATGGTAATTCTGTTGCGCACTACCCCTTAGCTTACCCGGTGAACGCAAGGAGGCCGGACCGGACAGTATATAAAACTATTTGGAGCTGTAAAGGCGTGCAACCTCTTTGCTCGACATGACAACATGACAGATTAGAAGAAGAGGAAGAATACAATGACGGGTGTCTTTTTCTTTCCGTTGGGTTGTCATCGCGTACGGAAGCGTTTTTGGCTGTTCTATGTATAGGTAATCTGCTAATATAATAATCTACTTATTGTTCTCTTGTATTAAATTTTAATTGGTGATGATTCTGTTCATTTGATTGTAATTTCGTTAAGTTTGATAATTGACTTTGTAGATGAGACTGATTCGTTTTTGGGTTATTAAATACTTATGTTAATGTTCCTTTTGAATTACAATTTCACGAGCTTTGACGCAGTCGGCTGAAAAAATCAACGAATCATGCAACATAAGCAAATTACCTATATTTTTTTCATGTTTTCAAGAAAATACTAAATGTTTAAACAAGTTGGCGTTCTTTGTGGTTGCAATAGTCCTTATTGTTCTGCACACAAGGAAGTTTCATCGGAAAAATAACACGAAATATATGTTTAACAGTAGAAGCCCCATTCATTTACCAACAACATTTTGCACTTGTTTGCAACGAGTTCGAAATTAAACTTGTTAAATCTCCCTTGTTTGATTTTGGGATTGCTTTTTGAAGCACCTATAAAAGTTTTTTTAGACGTCCTTGTTTGGACCACCCTGTATTACCCGAATCATCAGAGGGCCTGTGTTTAAACGTCACCTGCAACTGACAAATGTATTGCACCAATGTTGCCATGTTAGCGTTGCAATTGACCGATCCATTGTTGTCTGGACTTACGACAAATGGTTGTCAGATACGGTGGCAGTTTAATTGTTCAAACCCAATGGTTATGGGTTCGGCTTACACTTTGATAGGCGGGTGATCATTGAATAGCGATTTTCGTGACAGGTTTTATGAATATGAGCAAATATTATTTATATTACGTCGCTTCATTCTTCGATATAAATACATTCACAACGTAGTTCCCCTAACCTACAAGGCAACTTCGCACACTTAAAAGACTTTTTTATATATATTTTTTTTATACTACCACTGCTCCCGCCTACCGCACACTTGTCATTCTTTTTCCGTGCGAGGCAACAAGCGCATGCGCTCCCGCCAATTATTTACTTTAATCGACAGGTTGTAGGGATAAAGTTATAGATTGCTGTTTATTCGCTAAACAAATAACCATGCCTAAACGTAGTGCAGAAGAAAAACTCGAACGATGTCGCAAAAAGTTGCGTAAACTCGAAGAAAAGGCGCAACAAAGTGCTCGTAGTGCAAAACGTGTAAATGACTCATCTGAGTCGGATAGTGAGCGTTTGGGTGAGTACATCTACTTATTTCAATAGTTACGTGTTCAAACTATTCTTAAATAGTGATTCTGCCTGGATTCGATAGACGAACAAGGCATACCTACCTGGGGGTTGGCCGTGAGTTAACACGACGGTATATCCAGAAAAATAAGTGTACCTACTTTTTGCTGGGTCGAGTTAGTTAGGTATTATCCTGTTATATACAACTATAAACCTGGGGGTTGGCCGTGAGTCAACACGACGGTGTTACACAGAAAATAAGTGTACTCAGTTTTACCCATTGAGTACGACATAAAGTTTTCGCAAATCAATTACGAACCTGGGGGTTGGCCGTGAGTCAACACGATGGTACCTAAAGAGCGACAAATGTACGCCCATAAAATATAAAAATTTAGATTTTTATATAAAGAGATTAATTGTCTCGTAACGTCCGAGTTAATTTCTAATAACATTTAATAATGTTGTCCATAGACGAACACCATGTTGAAGCATCTACAGCATCTAAGGAACCGGAGCTAGACACTAGCACCCTGCCAAACTCTGGACCAGAAGTTTCCGAAGCCATCGTAGAACCATCAAATGCTCCAGATTTGGACCCTGAAATATTAGTGGCCTTAGGTGAGTCAGCAGAGGAAGCCCCTAAGTTTGGACCGCCTATTCATGAGAATTTAGCCAAGATTTGGCAACAAATATTAAAAAAGGGCATGCCTAAAGAGGCAAGAGAAAAGCTGGTGAAAGAATACTCTGTACCAGAGAACTGCCCTCTTCTTCAGGCCCCTAAGCTGAATGTGGAAATATCAGCAGCCATTACGGACATGTCAAGAAATCGCGACAAGAAAATGGAGTCCGCTCAACAGCAGCTGGGAGTTGGATTAACAGCCATTAATCGAGCACTGTCCTTACTCATAACAAGTGATGATAAGGTCCAAGCTATTAAGTTGATGAGCGACGGGTGTCGCATCCTTAGTGACCTGCACTTTACGGAAACACAGGTCCGTACAAAGCTATTATTGCCTGGCTTGGAAAAGTCGTTCCTTAATATTATTAAGGACACCGAAAGAGACGACACTTTGTTTGGATCAAAACTTTCAGACCAAATTAAGGCCTCAAAAGTTATTGAAAAACAAGGTCTTCAAATCAAGAAGACTGTGACCGCTCCGAAGACTCCTGCACCCACAGTTCAATCAACGATTGCAAGACCCCGCTACCAGGAAAACTGGTCAGGCCCTCCAAGCTACGCGTCATCGAACAGGGGGGGGCGCGGAGGGTACAGGAAGACCAACCCGGCCCATCGTCGGCCACCGTTGCCACCTCAGAACAAGCCGTCCAACCAGGGCAAGCCTCGTGCTCCGGCACAGCAATAGACCAGGTACACTCAGGTCGAATTCACCATTTTTACAGCTGTTGGCTTCGTATTACCGACAATAAGGTTATTTTAGATTGGATTTTAAATGGATTTCCAATACCGTTTTCCGAAAAACCATTGCAACAGTTTTTTCCAAATAACACATTTTCTCCTACTGAGAAAAAGGACATGTCAATAGCTGTAGAAAAGTTATTAGCCCTTGGCGCGATAAAACCATGTATTCCACGGAGTAGTCAATTTATTTCAAAAATCTTTCTTGCCCCGAAGCCGAACGGTGGACAACGTTTCATACTGAACCTAAAACCTCTCAATGAGTTTATAACAAAATGCCATTTCAAAATGGAGGACTACCGTACGGCGTCTAAACTTATTCCACCTTATGGCTACATGGCTACTATAGACCTCAAGGAGGCTTATTTACTCATTCCCATTGCAGACGCTGATCATAAATATTTACGTTTTCAATTTGAGGACCAAAATTCACAAGTAGTTACTTACGAATTTAATTCAATGCCTTACGGATTATCAGTTGCGCCGCGAACCTTTTCAAAAATCATGAAAGAGGTCATGACGCACTTAAGGGGCCGCGGTTACAAGTCTGTACAATATCTTGACGACATACTTTGTATAGGCGACACTTACCAACTATGCTATGAAAATGTGAAAGAGACTTTAAGTATCTTGCAGTGTTTAGGGTTTGTAATTAACCACGATAAAAGTTCTCTAGAGCCCAGTCAAAATTGCAAGTATTTAGGATTCATTTACGATTCTAAAAATCAAACTCTCTCTTTGCCCGATGACAAACGTACTAATATCGCACGTTTAGTTGACAAGTTCTTATTGCTTCCCACCTGCACAATCAGAGAATTTGCTCAATTGATTGGAATGCTGACCGCTGCTTGTCCAGCAGCGAGATACGGCTGGCTTTACACAAAGCTATTAGAGAGGCAAAAATTTCTCGCTCTTCAAGCAGAAGCCAGTTATGAGACAAAAATTCAATTACCTAATGTTATCTTAGACGATCTCGTCTGGTGGAAACAAAACATATTTTCAACCACCGCTCCTTTAGGTGATTCAAAATTTGCTAAGGTGATATTTTCAGATGCCAGCCGGACAGGCTGGGGTGGTTATTGTGATGGAACCCGAGTAGGCGGAGGTTGGAAAAATGACGAGCTAAAATTCCACATTAATTACCTTGAACTCTTGGCAGTGTTTTTAGCAATAAAATGTTTTCTTCGCGATGCCACAGATTGTACGATATTATTACGTGTAGATAATACGACAGCGATTAGTTACATCAATCGTATGGGAGGAATCCAATTTCCTCACTTAAATATGTTGTCAAGAGATATATGGCAATGGTGCGAGAAGCGGAGAATCTGGCAGTATGCATCCTACATTAATACAAAAGATAATGTTGAGGCTGACGAGGAATCAAGAAAAGTAAACCCGGACACAGAATGGGGACTGTCAAAAAGTGCTTATGACATGATAACTCGGAGGCTAGGGCAGCCAGATATCGACTTGTTCGCTTCTCGGACCAATGCAAAGTGTAATGCTTATATATCCTGGAAACAAGACCCCGATGCCATTGCCGTCGATGCATTCACGGTGGACTGGGAGAACTATTTCTTTTATGCGTTCCCTCCTTTTTCGCTTATACTTAAATGTTTGCATAAAATAATGACAGATAAAGCTTCAGGCATCGTTGTTTTCCCGATTTGGCCTTCACAAGCTTGGTATCCGCAATTACAAAGTATGCTTGCATCAGAAATAATATTTCTTGAGCCTAACAAACACCTTTTGTGTTCCGATTTCAGGACACACCACCCTCTTCACAAGAAGCTTACCCTGGGTGCCGCGGTGCTCTCCAGCTCGCGTTCATCCGTCGTGGCATGCCAAGTAGTAGTTTAAACTTAATGTTAGCTTCACTTTCCCATAGCACTGTTAAACAGTATAATGTCACATTTAAGCTTTGGTGGAGCTTTTGCAGACAAAATAATCTTGACACATTTAGTACATTTATTCCGTCACTCATTTCATTTCTCTCGGAGCAATATGATCAAGGATCATCATATAGTACATTAAATACACATCGTTCTGCCCTCACGCTACTTCTAGGAAGTAACATTGGGTCAGACGACTGCGTTAAACGACTATTAAAAGGCGCTTATAAATTAAGACCATGTATGCCCAAGTACACAAGTACTTGGGATCCCCAGATAATTCTAAACGAAATCGGTAAATGGTTTCCAAATAGAGAACTTTCACTAGAAAAAATAACTAAGAAATTAGCTATTCTCCTGGCTCTATGTACGGCCCACAGGGTCCAAACCATTTCATCGATAAAGACGAAAAATATAAACATATCCAGCAACGGTATTGAAGTTGCAATAACCGATATCATTAAAACGTCAGCTCCAGGTCGGGATCCGCCGTTGTTATATCTACCGTATTTTAAGGATAACCCCAATATATGCCCAGCAACAGCATTAGAAGACTACTTGTTTATAACTAAGTCATATAGACCAGAAACGTTGCAAAACTTATTTTTGACATTTCGACGACCATTTAAGGCCGCTAGTACACAAACCATCAGCCGATGGATCAAGGACGTACTTCGTGTCAGCGGCGTGGACGTGTCGGTGTTCGGCGCGCATAGCACGCGACACGCCGCCACGTCCGCGGCGCGCGCTAGCGGCGTCTCCGTAGACGCTATTAGAAAAAAGGCTGGCTGGACTAGTACATCACAAACTTTTGCGAAATATTATAATCGCCCTTTACTAGCAGAAGATAATTTTGCTAGATCAATTTTCTTGCCTTAAACATTCTAATGTTGTAATTTTAAGATAATAATTGATCTCCTTACCAAGGTTAAATTGAAAACAATGTTAGATATTTATTTGCAATTTAATTTCTTATGAAACTTTATTAATGAGTCATTAAAATATTTGATTTACAATATTTTATTTTCATTGTGTCAAACAAAGCCGACTAATAAGTACTTAATTCAGTTTCATGTAAGCCAAATTCATACTCTGAACATCTACGTTGTGAATGTATTTATATCGAAGAATGAAGCGACGTAATATAATTGATGATTAAACGAACTTACATAGTGAAGTTCGATCATAATTATATGAGTCGCTTCATTCGAAGATATAAAGTCCCTCCCACCCGATACCCTGGGTAAATGGAACTTGGCTTACATGATAGTAAGAGGTTTCTCTTTCTCTAAAAGAATGACAAGTGTGCGGTAGGCGGGAGCAGTGGTAGTATAAAAAAAAAAATATATTAAAAAAGTCTTTTAAGTGTGCGAAGTTGCCTTGTAGGTTAGGGGAACTACGTTGTGAATGTATTTATATCTTCGAATGAAGCGACTCATATAATTATGATCGAACTTCACTATGTAAGTTCGTTTAATCATCAAGTATACAGCGTGTTACAAAATATCCTGAGTCTTTTTGCAGGGTGTAACCTACTGGTCAAGATTTCTGTAAAAAAAAATTTGAAAAAAAAGAAAAATTTTATAAGTAACTTAAACATAAAAAAAAAAGTTTTTTGTTTTAGGATTTACTTAGTTCAAATTCAACCGCATGATTGTGTGCGTAAGTGCATTGGTATAGTTTTAAGCTAATAAAACATGTTGAAAATCAATGAAAACCATAATTTCCACAGCTAGTTAGCAAAGACATGAAAACAGTCCAAAAATGAGGATTTTAACACGGAATTTTAACACTTTTTAACGAAATGAAAGCTTAGATGTCGAAGTTTTACTATGTAGCACTTTGTAGAGCAAAAGTGACCACTCAGCTGCCGTTGTTGTGTCTAGTATTACCCTTTGACTTTAGTTGCTCAGCACTTGTAACATCCTAGTAGCTTATTTGGTCTAATCCACATTAAAGACAAAGTCCATCAAGCCAGACCGACGATGACCAAACCAGTTCCGCGGTAAGCGGGCGGGGCCAGTCACCCCCGCCCCTCCCCCCCGCACCGGAGTTGTCCGCGCGGGCGCATCGTCAACGAGCCCGCAGTGAGCGGATGAACGCCAAGACGAACGCGTCGTCCATCCCTCCTCCATGACTAAGACTTCCGGACGAAGTCGAAACATGTCGGCTATTCCGACAAAATAAAAGTAAGTGAAACCGTTAAAGCGATATAAAAACAAAGTCAATACGCGGACGGAGCCAACTCAAGCGCGGATTTTTCTGCACCCTGTTTTCCTTCACTGTTGGATCTATTGATCAATATATGTATACCGTGCCTTGTGCGAATCTTTGCTAACCTACTGTATATCGGTGTGGGGAAGTGCCAAAAAGACACATTTCATCGCCATAGAAAGAGCTCAGCGGATAGTTTTAAAAGTTATGTTAAAAAACCCTACCTCTTTCCCACACAACAATTATATAAAGAAAGCGGCGTTCTTACTGTGCGTCAGCTCTTCGTTCGAAAAGCTGTTATCTCGGCACACTCCGCCTTTAACCCACCACAGAAAGCATCTAGAAGAGCCCCCAAAATTCCAACACCTCTTTGTGACACTGTTTTTGGACAACGTTTCCCCCCCCATAGCTTCCCCTTCCTTTTTAACCGTTTTAATCAGACCTGCAACATAATAAATTTTACTCACTCCGCAGCTAAAATCGCAGTCACAAAATACCTCCAGACCCTTACATATGATGAGACTGAAAATCTGTTTACGATCATCTCGTAAAACATTATTTATTTATTTACATATTTATATTTGAGAGCTAACTGTAAATATTATGAGCAATAATTTGTAAAGAGTTTTAGGTATATTATTATAGATAAAAATGATGCATGTGTTGCGCAACTATTGTCGTCAATAATATCCTTAATTGTGCACACTAATAAAGTCCCCAAGATACAGGCCTCGCCTAGTTTGGGGACTGCCATTGAACCATCTAAATTGTACTCTACCTCCTTTTATTATATTATGAATCTCCTTGAATCTCCTTGTTCACCACACAGATAAAACCCCTGACCAAAAAAGAGGGATGTTATAAGCTTGACCGCTAAGTGTGTTTGTGTGTCTGTCTATCTGTGGCATCATAGCTTTTAAACGGGTGTAAAAATTTGGATTGGATTTTGTTGTTTACTAAATAAATGAATCTAAATACCCATGACATTCATAAACTACAAAACCGATTTTGATAAACCATATCTAAGAACACTCGCTAGAAAACCTGCTTTCAAATAAAATAAAAACCGCATCCAAATCATTTTTTTTAATACAAACACCCCTCTTTTTTGGTCGTGCGTAAAAAAAAATGTAAAAATCAACCCTTCTTTAACATCTTTTTAACGCACGACACGTTGCTCACCCACTATAATTGAACGAGCGAGCGAAGCGAGCGAAGTTCTCCGAGTCTACTGAAACAATCCGGCGTTTGTATGTTTGTATGTATGTATGTATGTTTGTATGTATGTATGTATGTTTGTATGTATGAATGTTTGTATGTATGTTTGTATGTATGTTCGTTCGAAGATAACTTGAGTAAATTTAATCGGATCATCATGAAATTTGGTAGGCGGGTAAATGAGGCAAAGAGAATTTTTAGGTTCGAACAAGAGCCAAATCGATCGAGGGGTTGCCGAGATATGAGGTCGCGAGATCATAGTTCGAAGCGAACCACTACATATTTAAGTAAAATAATTGTCAACTCTACTATAATACGAGTGGGTCCGTCAAATAAATACATTTCCAACCCGTCGCGTTACTTCACAGACTGCCTTCAACGCGATGGTCGGTGTGAAGACGCTACCCTACTTTTGTATTTTCACGCAGACACATACATACAATAATAATACCTATGCTGTTTCGAAGCGAGTCAATACACCAAAAATACAAAAAGTTCCAGCGGTGTCCATACCCGCCATTCCGATGGATTGGGCCGTCATTTCGCGTTTGAGTCGGGAGTCATTTTAATTGGCAGCCAGCTGATACGCGCTTCGTTAAAACTAATGAGACGAATTGCCACCGACAATGCACTATAGGCCTTTTTCGCATCTACGTAATGAGATGATTAATACAGTGGCACCTTCACTCTCAGTTGATTGGTGACCTGACCACTCGGACGCTGCTGCTGTTGTTTTAGTCTGAGTAAGCTTGCCCAGCACCTATATCATCCTGACAGCTTAGAAAGCCTAGCCAACAGGAAAGACAAGATCAATACGTGCGGAGCCAACTAAGCCGCGGATTCCCCCACGATGTTTTCCTTTACAGTTAGCAAGTGGTATTGCTATTACAAATTCTCAAATGTACGTAACTTTAAAAATATATCAAAGTCATAACTCTTACCGCGCGCGACATAAGGGCGCCAATCGATTAAAAAGGGGTATCCTAGCGTGTGGCTGACTGTACATGCCCGCACCGGGAATTGAACCTGGTTCTCTCGCTTCCGAGTCCATTGTTCTACCCACTAGGCCACCACTGCTCTACAATAGGACAATAGGACTTGATAAAAAATAGCTAGGATTGCGTGGCCATTGTTTTTCCGGTATTTGCCTCCACTAGAAAAACTGATGGCTAACTAGGCAGCGGTATTGTTTAGATTCTATTTCACAGTTCTCGAATTGAAACGCACTTCACATTTTATGAAATGTAGTATCTCTTGTCTGTTTTTATTATTTTTTTGTGTGTGATGGTATACCATGCAGCGATACACGGCAGCTGTATGTAAATATAGGTGTTATATTGATAAGACATCGGGCGAAATCCGACCCGGTTCGTAAAATACACAAACGAAATGAGTTTACATTTTTTATGATAAAAAAATACTGTCGTGAAACATAAATCACTGAACAACAGTTAAGTAGCTCAGTTTAGCTACAAAATTGAAAAAAAAAATCGTGAAACTTTGGACTTTCCTGCCACGCTTCTGTAGTTCATAATACGATACGGTATAGTAAGTACTATTTATAGTGGTCCTTTGCACCTTTTCCCGCAGCCATGCAACACTTTCTAACCAAAAAGCCAGCGGTTCCTAGCGTAGCGTTTTTCCCCATCAGACGGCGAGTGCGTCGCGTCGTCGATTACAACGTTATGGGCCATTATCGCGGTGTTTATGCAGTTAGGATGCGTGTTTAGTGGCGGGCGAAGCGGCCTGCGGTCGCCTGATGTTATGCTAATTTGGACCGGCCTGGAGATGTGATTGGCGGTGAGTCAGTGAGGTCTGTTACCGTGGTCTTGTCTATTTCGACATGAATATTATTATGAGTGAATGAATTTTGATCTCAGTACGGGTATTTCTTAGGTTTGCTCAAAATGTTGGAGTTTTCATTGATTTTCCTTTTTCAATCTGTAGCCAACAAAATGATAGGGGTAGAAAATGTTTATGAAAAAAAAAAATGCGTTTTCATCAAAGTCGTTGAATAAAATATTGTTTGAAATCACATTAAGAAGTTCTGTCTGAGGCATGAAGCTATTTAAAAATTATCCTGTATATAATTCTAGACTTTCTCGCTCCGATCATTACCGTGTCCCTAAACACAATAACGTGTAAGTACCTAAAGGTGTTTGTTTACCGGTAGCACATAGTGCTTATGTATAGGTTTTAGTTTGTTTGCCCTTACCCAACACTTTGCACGAGACAAGAGGCCAAATAATCGAGCTCAGCAACTTCGCTCGCTTGTAAAGGTCATTGGGCAAAATCTGACTCGGTTTGTAAAAGATAGCGTACACAAACAAAATTAGTTTTAAATTGTTAAGATAAAACTCACTTTTGAAATGTTTTTTATTTGTTTTTTTTTCTAACCTATCGGAATAAAAAGTTACAGCATGTTAAAAAAACGATATAATGTTGAAAACAATGTTAATTTTTTCACGAAACGATCTTCTATGGTGGAAATTGATGATGACGCCTAAAGAAAATTACCAAAATATTTTGTTTATCGTCAACAAAAATGATACTTATACTATCGTAAACTAGAGACATGATGTATTTACAAATTCTACGCTCAGTTATTTCTGTACGTGGGTGTACATAAACTTGGGTATTCTATACAAATGTGCCAATGGCCTTTGTGCCCAGAATAATAAAATCATCCCCTTTTTTTTAAGGCACCACATGGGAAGAAGGTACCTATATCTTTTCAAACAAAAAAAAATAAAATCGGTTCACCTGGAAAAAAGTTCTGAGGTTTCACACATAAAAAATAAAAATAATTACGGGCCGATTTGAGTACTTCCTCCCTTTTTGAAGTCGCTTCAAAACCATGTAAGGCCACCAATGGGCATTGATCAGTGAGGCATCGATTGTCGTAAATTGAAAACCATTTCGAGGAATAGGGATACTGATTACTATTACGGGTTTAAATAAGTAAAATTCAAATCGCGATTCGACCCGTTTCGAATACAATAATGTTTAAATATCGCGAATCTAAAATTAAAACGGATTATTAATATTTATCGCCAAAAATGATTACTTCGTTTTTCATTCGATGACGTCATCATAGCCTGTAATGCGGTAATTCCATTGCCTACAAATATTTAAAAAAATACAGTCGTCAACAACAACTGTCAAAAGTGTCAAATAACTGAGAAAATAACCTTCTTGTTGACTTTACATTGACATTTGTCAAACGTCAACATATTTTTATTTTTTAAAAGCATGAATGAAAGCAATCAACTGAGTACATAATGCCAGTGGTGACGTCATACACAAAACTTTTGGAAATTTTAAATAATTGATAAAAAAATATTTACATAAAAAATTAAGAAAATATTCAAAATAGTTTCTTATATTGGTCTATATTTTCGATTTATAGAATAAAACATAGGATTTGACGATGCCCATTGTATGTATTATGAATATGAATACCGTAAAACCAACAGCTACCTCGCCGACCACGATCGAACGAAGCGACTGTTATCAGCGGCTCAATAAAACCGGATTAATGTCTCAAATATCCGCTGTGGCCCGCTCCGGCACTGATTTACAGCCGACGTGGCTGTAGGAAAGAGAGGTGGAGGCAGGAGAAGCTATTTGAACGAGCGAGCGAAGCAAGCGAAGTTCTCCGAGTCTACTGGAACAATCCGGCGTATGTATGTATGTATGTTTGTATGCATGAATGTTCGTTTGACGATAATTTAAGTAAATTTAGTCGGATCATTATAAAATTTGGTAGGCGGGTAAACGAAATAAAAAAATAATAATAAGTTCGAACATGAGCCAAATCGGTCGAAGGGTTGCCAAGATATGGACTTGTTAAGTTTATATGGGGTCGCGAGTTCACAGTTCGGGGCGAAACACTTGTTAGAACCAAATTAAGACGCAATAGGACGCACAACTCTATCACCGTCAATGAAAAAAAAAAACATATCTTCTTTTTGGATGCATTTTTTGCTAAAAACGCTCCTGCGATTTCTCAACGCAAGGCTTAACTATTTTTAGGACCTAAGGTTTGGATTCCAGATCCAAAAGTGGCCACTTTTGGCGAAAATTGATTGCATTATTAGGTTCTAGGATCTGGAACCCAAACCTTAGGTCCTAAAAATAATTAAGCCTTGCGTTGAGAAATCGCAGGAGCGTTTTTAGCAAAAAACGCATCCAAAAAGAAGATATGATTTATTTTTCATTGGCGGCGCTAGTTGTGCGTCCTATTTCGTCTCAAAGAAAGTTTGGATGTTTTTAGGGTTCCGGACCTCAAGAGGAAAAACGGAACCATTATAAATTCTATCACTTTGTTGCCCGTCTGTCTGTATGTCAAGAGATTTTTCTCAAGAATGCGTGGAAGTATCAAGTTTAAAATTTATATCAAAATACTCAGATCTGCAGTCGCTTGGAGCCTAAACAAAATCCAGCTTCCCAGTGAACGGAATCAAAAGTAACGACAAAAAAAAACATGACATGGAAACTAGCGCCCAACTAGCGCGTAGTATTAGTTCCATACCTCACTCTAGATGGCGTTGTTCGCGACCTACCTGGTTTTTGTTTCTTACAAATAAATGCACATAAAATGGTGGTACGGAACCAGTCTTAGGATATAGTGGAAACCCGCATCAACAGCATTATGTTGAACGAAAAACATTGTAGCGTGCTACGACGTAGCCGTGCTACGCCGTAGCCGTGCTACGCCGTAGCACCTCTACGACGTGCTACGCAGTGGTTTTATTGGTTCTTGTTGCTTTATTATGAAAACAGAGTATTATTTTCATAGTAAAGTTCTGCTTATGCTATTTAGAACTAGTGGTTTGCCCGGAACTATGAACTCGCGACCCCATATCTCAGTCTCAGTAACCCTTTGCCGATTTGGCTCATGTTCGAACTTAAAAAATTGTCTGCCTAAGAATTTACTTGACGATCCGACTAAATTTACTCAAGTTATCGTTGAACGAACATTCACACATACATACAAACATGACATTGAAATTGGTTGACTGAAAGAGATAGTTTAGTATCAGAAATATGTTTTTGGGTATTATAATGTTTTGAGTGCGATAAATGAAAAAAATATATCCTGCTGTTTTTTCGGATTTTAGCTTCTTTCAAACATGGCTCGGTGGTCCCGCGTCTTGAGTCAAGACATCAATACTAGTGGTTCGCCCCGAACTGTGAACTCGCGACCCCACATAAACTTAACAACCCCATATCTCGGCAACCCCTCGACCGATTTGGCTCATGTTCGAACTTAAAAATTCTCTTGGCCTCATTTATCTGCCTACCAAATTTCATCACGATCCGACTAAATTTACTCAAGTTATCGTCGAACGAACATTCATACATACATACATACATACATACATACATACATACATACATACATACATACATACATACATACATACATACATACATACATACATACATACATACAAACGCCGGATTGTTCCAGTAGACTCGGAGAACTTCGCTCGCTTCGCTCGCTCGTTCAATTAAGGTGGGACGATAGCAACGTGGCGGGAAATTCAAAATTTTCACAGTATTAAACACAGCGAACAAAAAATTGCTGAACAAAAATAGCTCAGTTTAGCTACAAAATGTAAAAAACTGTGAAAATTTTGAATATTCAGCCACGTTGCTATCGTCTACCCTTAACCAGCCAAATTCACTTGCCACGTCCTCCCAATACGTAGGTTCTATACATCTTATGTTATCTGCGAAACGAAGGTTGACTGCCAATTAGGCCAGTTTATGTGTTCGAGGCGGTAATTCGTCCTTTATTGCAGTCTGAACAGTTTTCCTAGTATAAGGGTCGAGGGTGACTTTTGGTCTATCCCGTCTCTGATTAAAGAGTTATAGGTGTGAGTAATAAGGCTGAAATGAGAAGAAAACAAGGCGTTAAAGTTCCTTTTTTCCTTTCAAGCCTACTCCATCTAGGGGTAAAACAATGTCCCACGCACTGCAGCACCGAGTGGTTTCTTCATCCTTCAGTGTGAGTGAAGGTGCCACTAGACGCTGTACAAATCATCTTATTACGTAGATGGAAAGGCCTTAGTTTTAGTTTATCCCACTCTACGTCAAACAAACGAACGGAATACATATTATACATGGCAATTTTAAATACTTAGCTTTATTAATGAAACACGTCGACTTTGAATGTGTTTTCCAACAACTTTTCTCATAGCTCGATTCTTTTGAAATAACTGAACGTTTCTTATGCTTAAAAAAATTGAATTTGTGCCATTTTGAGCGCTGCCTGCGCGGCGCACTTTCGTGCCCCTCCACTCTCTACCACCTTTCCAGCCTCTCCAGCTTCTACGTATTTCAGAAATAAAGCCATATAAAATTGCCCTGTAAAATTATGTATCCCGTTCTTTTGTTTGACGTAGAGTGGTGAGGTGGCCCGCTCCCTGGAGAAGGACAGTCTAGCTATCTGCTTTGGCAATGATCGTCTAGCTAGCTTCAAAATTAGTTAATAAAGATTGATTCCTAAGAAACCATTTAGATTGACATGATAAAGTGTAATGTCTTAGCCCAAAATACTGGGTGAATATTTAACTAAGCACTTGATTAGGTAAATTTTAGGTCTTCAGGTTCTTCCTGCAAGTCCTAGTGCTATATAGATCCTTCCTTTTTTAGTCTCACTAAGGACAGTCCTATCAACACCTGTACTGTACTTTATTTGATTCCAATCAATCATTAGCTGTCTCTAATTAAAATTTGGTTGAATTACCATTTATTTCATGGCTGCTCAAATCAACAGCTTAAGGCCGGATGAGGTAAATTTGGTTCAATCACCAATTATTTCATGGCTGCTCAAATCAACAGCTTAAGGCCGGATGAGGTAGAAGCCAGAGTTTGGTTTGCTCAAATCTACAGTTCAGTGCCGGATGAGGAGTAAACCTTATAAAATCAATAATAATATAAAGTCAAAAGTAAAAGTCAGCCCTAAATTCATACGCCTTTCGTGTCTTTCATTCACTCCCCTTTTTCCCATTCATAAACACACTCAATATTTTATGTAGTCTGTCGTCGCCCTAACCTACCTAATAGAGATCAGCTTTATATTATTTGTATGTACATCGCTTTAATTGAATCATTTGATAAGCGATTATAGTACCAGTTTCAGATGCGAGGTAGCCGAACCTTGTTGTGTACAACTAATAGAGGCTTGAATCTTTCTGTGCTTTTGGCAATTAATCATGTATTCGATATTTTCTGGATAATAAGCATCTATTTTAGTGCGTATGAGAGAATGCTCTTATTCATCAAGATCATGAGCGCTTCTATGCGTGAATGATACAGTTCGAATAATGGCTGTTAATAATATGGTCCGCAGGACTCGAATATCTCTGTATTCAAACTTGAGGGACTGATTTATTTACGGACATTGGTACATTTTGAGATATTATTTATTGATCTTTTCAGCTTGCGCGTAAGATTGAGTGGATTTATTTACGCAGCTTGGTTTGAACTCGTATGTGTGCTAGTTATAAATGTGACTTAGAATCTTGTGATTTGCCCAGTTCAATTAAAAGGATTTAATTAAGTGTCAATAAGAAAAATGGTTCTTAGGTTTCAATGTATCTGGAATTAATTAATGAGTAATAAAATATGCAATCATTTTATCAGTCATATTCCTGAAGGGATTTAGTAATATTTTAGTGAATCTTGTTTCTAGCTATATTTGTGGAGATGAAAGGAAACAGCAAGGTTTGAAGTTTGAAACATTTGAATATGCGTATATTAACTTCAAAAAAAATCTGACTGTGTAACGTGTGACTTGAGATTAAGTCTCAGTCCATCTTGGTTAGATGCTTTATTATACAATTTGACGGAAGGAAAAACCTTAAGAGCTGAATCTGAAAAAAACCTTCCAAGCATATCAAAATATCAAGAATAATCAGAATTCGTTTAACGTCTATATTCTTGAATTTTCTCTTAGTATATGAAATATTTGCATCGTCCAAAATGGATGTGCTGGGAGTTAAGCTCAGATATTATATTAATTTAATTATTACTGTGACTCATATTTCACAGTTTTATTGGCAAATACAATGCCGAGTATTTACATAATTATTATTCACTTTGTGCACTTAGATACCATTATAATATTATTTGACCATGTACGGATAGCGTCAAAGTTTCCGCTCAATTTTATTTATTAATTATTTGTATGGAACTAATATCAGTGAGTACAATTTCTCAACCTGTATTATCGGAGGTAAAAATAGAATTCCATATATTTAATAACAAACAATGTCTCCAGGTCTTACGGCTTTGATTTCTACATATATAATAGAAAATATCAGTAACAATCTAAAACTGTACTCGATTCATACATTTTATAGCAAACAGGTCTTTATTTTAAAAAGGCTTTAGTTTTCACACATTTAAAGTAAAGTATAGTAAAAAAGTAAAAAATCATGACCGTACATGACCTTCATTGGGATTCGTTCATTTATCATTCATTTGCTCTTGCGAATTCATAATTATTTGGGCTTCATTGGCAAAAGTCAGATTATTTCAAAATTGGGCAAAAATCGGGAAACAATTATTATCAAATTGTTCATCTGTTCTGAGCAGCTTATTTTTAATATACTTAGTCATTTTATAATCTATCACCGTCTTTAGCGGGGCTGCTCTCAATTAATTAGTGTGTTATTTAACCAGCTTATTCAGAACAAATAAAACACACAAATCACAAATAATCTTAATTAATTCCGCATTGTCTTGTTTCTTTAAAATATCAAATTTACTCTCTCGTTTTCATCGTATAAAATATATTGAATTTATGGTTATTTAATTCAGCAATAATTACTTCAGAATAAAGACAATGCAGCATTGTTTTGGAGATTAATTTACTTAACTTTGAATCCGGCTGTTCTCCCAATCAAACTGAATTTAAGTACATTAATTTATCTGTCTCCAATCTCGTTCCAGGTACCTACTTTAATTAAAATTAGAACAATATTATTCTAAGACCATCTTTCACAACCATTCTCTAGTCCCGCTCAAGCTTGAGTCCCCCTTTCCTATTCCCTGCATATCCCCGTTACAAATTTACAGTTTCCCTAATAAAATAGTTACTCTAATCCTTAATTTAATTAAGATAACCCTTACACTTGTAATCTTAAGGTGCAATGTTACAATTTTCTCCGATCCGATATTCCCTTTTGTCACTGGCTCTTCCGTCGTGAGGCAGCGTCGCCTGCGCAAGATTTGATTGGCTGTCATTCTTCGCGTGTTTCTTTGTTTGGCGTCAGTGTATGTGCCGGGTTGCGCAAGGTATTTTGAGTCTTAATCCCAGGTTGTCTAGCTCCCGTCTCGTCTGTGTGCTGTGCTGTGTCTTAAGTCCCATCTGGAGTTAAAAGAGAACAAAAAAGCGCGTAATATCTATTTGGGATTTTTACCTGTGTCCTCATATAACACAGAGCTTATTTTAGTCTGTCACCAACATCCCACACAAAACCAACACATGCGCTTGATTTTCAGGTCTCTTGGTTTTTTTTTCGTTTATCAGGAATTCCTCGCGTTAAGTTTTGTCAAACATACTTAAAAAATAATTTATGAGACGTTCCACTTTAAATAAATTATGGCCACTCCGAAACTGTTGCAGTGTTGTTTATTGAAAGCGAGCTTGAACTATACAAGGTGTTACAATGAATAGGGCTAAATCACATACTATCACAGTGGGAAAAACTAAAACTATGCCTTTGCATATATGTATAAGATGATAAAAGAGTTATAAACCCATGCACGCTTTAACCCATTCTCGTGCTACGCTTGCCGCCGGTGTAACATAGCTGCCGGAGTAATCAGCAGTTCCGCGCAGGGACATTGTATCAGAGCGGCGGCTATGGGCAGGTTAATGCCTCGCGCGGTGCCGACGTGGCCAAATGCAACGATGTAAGGTGGGCGCCACGGGATGACGTTCGGCTCAGACTAAACCAAATAGAGGACGGTTTTTTAAAATAATTACTTAGGGCAAGGCCACATTGGTGCGTTGCGCTGCATTGCGTCGTGGTTACGGACACTTTTTATGTGTCCATTGCGAAGGCTGAACTGAGAATAAGAATAGAATAAAAAAGGTTTATTACCAAAAAGTTTACAACATGTTGAACCTTATGAACTAAAAACACAATTAGGTAACTGAGACGCAACGGAACGGAGATGCAACGGCGTGTATACCCTCTTGCGTCGCGACGTCGTGCGTCGTCGCAACGCAGATGTGGCATACAATGCGACGACGCAACGCAACGCAGCGAAACGCAACAATGGGGCCTCGTCCTTAGTGGTTCGCCCCAAACTGCTATTTGTACTCACGTGATGTGTAACTTATTGCTAACACCTTTCACCTTTATAAAGTGTATTCTATCTATCTATCTATGAGCATTTATAGAATTTACAATCCCATATCTCGGTTACCCCTCGACCGATTTGCCTCATGTTCATCTAATAATTCTTTTTATTTAATTTACCCGCCTACCAAATTTTATGTCGGTCCGACCAAATTTACTCAAGTGATCATCGAACGAACATTCATACAAGCGCCGGATTGTTCCAGTAGACTCTGAGAACTTCTCTCGATTCGCTCGCTCGTTTAATTAACTAGTGGTTCACCCCAAACTATGAACTCGCGACCCCATATCCCAGCAACCCCTCGACCCATTTAGCTCATGTTCAAACTTTAAAATTATCTTTGCCTCATTTACCTGCCTACCAAATTTCATGACGATTACTCAATTTATCGTCGAACGAACATTCATACATACATACATACATACGAACACACAAACGCCGGATTGTTTAAGTAGACTCGGAGAACTCCCTTCGCTCGCTTGTTCAATAATGCCTGTACATTTTCACGCATACAAACATACAAACGCCGGATTGTTCCAGTAGACTCGAGAACTTCGCTCCCTTCGCTCGCTTGTTCAATAATGCCTGTACATTTTCACGCATACAAACATACAAACGCCGGATTGTTTAAGTAGACTCGGAGAACTCCTCTCCCTTCGCTCGCTTGTTCAATAATGCCTGTACATTTTCACGCCACGTGGGTCCCCGTACATTAGAAGTGCACGTACGCTGAATTCTATGACACTTCGGAGTCGCCCGGGGCATATTGAAGTGTGGGATCGTTTTACTATCGGCGCTTAGACTGATATTACTGCCCGGGCCAACCTAGCGCTTTATTTATGAGCCTGCCTGAACTTACTGCAGGCCTTTGCATCTACGTAATGAGATGATTTAAGGTGGGACGATAGCAATGTGGCGGGAAATTCATTCACAGTTTTTTACAGTTTTTTGTAGCTAAACTGAGCTATTTTCGTTCAGCGATTTTTGGTTCGCGGCAATAACATAGTGTTCTTTTCATTATTGTAAACGACAAAACAGCAATAATTCAGCCGATTGCGTGTTCTGGTCTACGAAGCAGTGGCACTGCCCAAAAAACTTGTTGAAGACCAGAACACATAATCGGCTGAATTATTTTTGTTCTGTTGTTTACAACATTGAAAAGAATACTATGTTATTGCCGCAAACGAAAAATCGCTGAACAGAAATAGCTCAGTTTAGCTACAAAATGTAAAAAACTGCAAAATTGTTGAATTTCCCGCCACGTTGCTATCGTCCAAAATTAAGCAGAGCTAGACGTCCATTAGCGGCGGATCGGGCAGGGCCGCATCGCAAGATTCCTACGCAAAAATCCGCCTGTATTTACATGAGACAGTGTCCACTAGCGGCGGATCGGGGCGGGGCGGGCCGCAGCGCAGTAATCAGCCGCTAGTGGACGCTGTTTCATATAAACACAGGCGGGCGGATTTTATTTTGCGGCCCGCCCCGGCCCGGCCCGACCCGATGCGCCGCTAATGGACGTCTAGCTTTTTACAGCGTCCAGTAGTACCTTCACTCACACTAGATAATTGAAGAGACCACTCGGCGCTGCAGTGCCTAGGACATTGTTTTAAATGGAGTAGGCTTCCCAGCATCTATACCATATCCTGACAGCTAAGTCGGCCTAGCCCACAGGAAAGACAAGTCAATACGGGTGGAGCCAACTAAGCCCTAGAGTTGTTGTGAATTAAAGAGTTTTCTATCTATCTATCTATCAGTTTGCTCAGAGACTGCTGCTTCTGCTTTCTCCCCATTTCGCAAGATGCGCTTCCCATCTCCACCAAAAACTACATAAAATAGTAGCTTTTAATCAACTCAACAAGCGTTGTTTCAGTAGAGAGACGTGTAATCGGTCTGTTGGTTGTTTTCACAGCAAAGCGAAGCGAATATACGTATAGCTGGAGAGCTGGTGACCAATCGACTAATTTTGTCGCACAAGGCTGAGAGCCTCTAGGCTGCATATTTAAACTTCGCTGATTACGAAATCACTCATTTGAAAATATTTTTTTTATAACACAAAAATGAACACTTTCTAGGGTACCAACTAACTTTCAACCGCGCTCGGCCAATAATAATAGTAATTTCGTGATCAGCGGAGTCTAAATAAGCAGCCGAGTAAATCCCAGCCTGTATGAAAAAAAAAAACCCAAACCTTCACACTTTTAAAGTAAAAAAAATCAAACTTTCAACCGCGACCGGCTAAGAACTATTTATTTTCGTGATTAGCGGAGTCTAAACAACCCGCCTAGAAGCTTCCGGCCTTGCACGACAAAATAACTCAATTTTTCACTAGCTCTCCAGCTAGAAGCGGAGATCTTCCCTAGTACAGCGATGTTATCCGACGTGGCATACTTACCAAGTGCTTGCAGAACAAAGGCCAAGCTAACAAAGACATTGCATCGGGCAACCGACCCTAAACCAAGTGAGCATTTATGTAAAACTTCTATTGAGATTCGATTAAAGCCTCCTTCGCTTGTGTCAGTGAATATCCATAGGTAGTTGGCACGAAGCTTAAGGTTCGACGAAAATAGCGTGGCGGGAATGCCCAATTTTGACAGTTTTTTCAATTTTGTAGCTAAACGGGGATATTTTTGTTGAGCGACTTTGGTTTCACGTCAATAAAATAGTATTCTTTTCATTATTCTAAACAAGAGAACAACAATAATTAAGCTGATTTGTTTTTCTAGTCGAAAAACCAGTGGTGCTGACCAAAAAACTTTGAGAAAATCTCATAATCAGCTGAATTTTTGTTGTTTATAATAATGAAAATAATACAGTTTTACCGTCGTGAAACAGAAATCTGGTAACTTGAAGCAAAAAGTGTGAAAATTGTGCATTTTCCGCCACGCCACGAGCAAATTTTATAATTCTGGTCATATTGTATCTACTTTTGAAACCTATCTTCAAATTAGGCCAAACATCTACAGTGAAAACGTTGAATAAGAAAGAAGACTGTTCCCACCTAAGCTATAAAAAGGAGAGAATATTATTATCTCCGAAGTAGCAACGTTTTTATTGACAATCTTAAACTTTGTGTGCCAGTAGGCCTCTATAAACATTGTGACACTGTGTAACCTAGATTTTCGGCGCAAGTCTTACGGCCTGAATGCAAAGTTCATACTTAGAATATTTATACAGGGTTATTTGTAATTCGACCCATGCCAGTTAGGAGGTTATAAACAACCCATTTTTTTAATAAGTAAAATTAAATTATTTACCTGTTATTTCTAAACGTGCTAATGTTTTTGGCTTTTTATTTATTTAAAAAAAAACTTTTGTTTTTTCGTTCAGTATAAAAGCAACTGTGTCACAGTAGTGTCACAGTAAACATCAGCTCCAGAAGTTTTAATTGTTAAAAAATGTCTAAACAGTGTTTCTAAGTGTTAAAGTGAGACCAATACGTTGGACCTCAAGCCAACAATAAGTGACATTGGTTTAAAAAAGAAATAAAGTGTTTTAGTTGAAAAAAATGCAAAACAAAGTGATGCACGCCATCTAGCAGTTATTATAAAGAACTACGTACCACTCCGGATCAAAGCCATAAATAACTACTCTATTAAAGCTTCCAAACTACCTTTAGAGAGGGCGCCACTTGGAGGGAAAAACAAAACAAAACCAATATGTCTAGACAACTACACAAAGATCCTTGCAAGAAATGCAACAAGCACAACCTAAAGGCGAGTGACGCATTAATATGCATAAAATGTAATAACCTATTGTGCCTGGACTGCGGTAACGTAAGTGAACAAAGATACAACTTAATGACCAGAGAGAAAAAGAAAAAGTGGGAGTGCATTAGCTGTATAACCCAGAAGCCGTCTACTAGTGGGATTAACAAAGGCCGTATTATCAAAAAGCCATCCACAACGAATACGCAAACAAAAAATATTAAAGACCGCCCTGTAGCAGTATCTACCCCAAAGCCTCCCGAAAATGAAACGGAAGAAAAAACTTCTACATTGAGCGAAAATGTCTCTACAAAAGACGTCAACTTGGACCCAGAACCGCAAAATCGGACAAAAATACATTCATATATCTCTACATCACTATGTGAAGATACTGGAACTTCTAATTCATCATTTAACAATACGATGCACAGTCTCCCGAACTTCTCAACTGACGACCACACCACAACGGAATTAAAACAAGATAATGAAAAGCTGAGACTAGATCTATCAACTGCTCACAAGGAAATCGAACACCTAAACCTAGAAGTGCATAGTCTTCAGAAAGAATTACAAAAATGCCGAAAGATCATTGATCAAAAAAGTTGACAGTGACCAAATTACAACACCGCAATCGAGAAATAAAAGGAAAAATAAAAAGTCTCAAAACTCAAGCCAACTGGGCTCTACACCCTCCACGCCCTTGCTCCCGGCCACAGACGACGATAACGAACAACCTTTGGATCGGAATGTCAGCTGTACAAATAGTCAAATCCCTGAGCCTCAAAGACCGAGCACAAGCAAGCACGACCTACCACCTCAGTCAGCAACCCAAAAACCAATACCACACAAGTCAAGAAGACAACTATTGATTATAAGCAGTGATAACACAAATAAGATACTTGAAACTGCAGAGGATGCACTGATGTCGGACTATCAAATTTGCCATCACCTAATTCCAGCCGTAGGTATTACGGTGCTCTTAAAGGACCTGTCAGAAAAAACACAAACTCTTACAAAAGAGGATTTCTGTGTCATCTTAATAGGAGAGGAGGATTTCAAGAAAACTAAGAATTACTGTGAACTGGTACTCCTCATACGGCAAACTACTGAAATGATCACCAATACAAACGTTTTGGTATGCCTCCCAACCTACAAATACAGCGATCACCTAACAATGTTTAACTGGAGAGTGGAGACATTTAATCACTTACTCTACCTTGACGCTACCACTCATGGGCATGTCTTCTTAATGGACTCTAATGAAGACTTAAACTATGATTATTCTATGTTTTCTAGCCAAACGCGACGACTAAATAATTTAGGAATTAAAACAATAATGCATGACATTTTCTTGACATTATGCAAAATTATTACCAATGATATCACATTTACTGAACCTTTAACCAACGGAAACAAAAATGCTTCCAAAGAAAAGCTTTTTCGTGTATAATCGCTTGCGCATATTTCACCAAAATATTGACGGACTTGTTAATAAATCAGACCTTCTGTCAGTAAACCTGGAAGAACTATCACAAAATGGTAAAACTGTCGACGTCTTGTGTGTTACGGAACACAACATGACTCCTGATGATGCCACCTATCATCTGACTCTACCAAACTTTACTCTTGCCACACACTTCTCAAGAAACAATAGGAACGGGGGTGCATGTATCTTGGTAAGAAATAACCAGAAGTTCAAAATAATTACAGACATCTTAAAATTAAATTGTCCTAACCATGTAGAGTTCTGTGCCATAGAACTCACTGAACATAAAGTTATTATAATTTGTATTTATAGAATTCCAATAAATACAACAGAGAGATTCGCATTATTTTTTGAAAAGTTTAATCAAATTTTGAATAAGTATTGTACCGTAACGAAAAAAAAGTACGTAATTTGCGGAGATTTTAATATAAACATTTTAGAAAAGACTAAATACTCCAAGCAATTGCAATCTCTACTAACCACCTATAATCTTCAACTAAAAATAAAACAGCCTACTCGACTAAAAAGCGGTACCTGTATAGACAACATTATTTCCAATATACGAGGGAGTAAAGGTGAAGTTCTCGATTTAGGATTGTCTGACCATACAGCGCAATTACTAGTATTACCCGTTAAGAAACATTGTTCTGTACCATTCTGGTACATATACAGACGAGATTTCTCCCAGGGTAACCAAAAAAAGTTTCAGGAAAGTTTCAGTAAACTGAATTTCAATGAAGTTTATGAAAATAATGATCCTGAGGAAGCATTCAAAAACTTTCACGACGAATTCAAACTTTTTTATAATCTATGCTTTCCCCTTACCAAATGCAAGATAGACGTTATAAAAAAACCTAAATGGATTTCAAAGGGCATCAAATTATGTAGTAAAAGAAAGAGACAACTACTATGGAAATTTAGAAAATCCCCTACACCTCAGAATGAAAACGAACTTAAAACTTGTACGAAGCGCCTTAAATACGTCATCCAGCAAACAAAAAAAGCCCAAAACAACTACACCATTGCCAACTCTATAAATAAATCAAAAGCAACATGGCAAATAATAAAAAATTCCAAATCAAACTTTCCCCTAGAACAAATAGAGCAAATTAAAACAAATGATACAATAATAAGCGATCCATCTGAAATTGCCCAGAAGTTTAATGACTTTTATATTGACCAAACAACAATAAACAATAATTATCCTAATAATCCCAATAACAATCTTAATAAATATAAATATGACAACTTTTTGACATGTAATAATAATCACAATTCAATCTTTATGAAACCGACAACGCCATACGCAGTTTACCTGACAATAAAAAGTTTGAAAAACTGCACTAGTACCGGGAATGACGATATAACAACAAAAGCGATAAAAAGCGTGGCACAAATTATTTCTCCCGTTCTTAGTCATATTATAAACTTGTGCATAGAACATGGCATATTCCCAACCAACCTGAAAACAACCATAGTGAAACCGATTTTCAAAAAAAATGACAAAGAAGATATGAATTTCTACCGACCAATTGCACTTATACCCATCCTTTCTAAAGTGGTAGAAAAGATAATTTATAATAATTTAAACAATTTTTTTGAAGCTGGGAACATTTTAGCTAAGGAACAACATGGATTCAGGAAAAATAAATCAATAAATCTAGCAATATACAGCTTCCTCAGTAAGGTCATGCTGACGAGGGAAAAAAAACAATCTGTATCCGCAATATACATGGACTTATCGAAAGCATTTGATTTCGTCAACCACGAAACCCTATTAAAAAAACTAGAAAAATATGGCATACGAGGAAACGCACTCTCACTTATTGAATCGTACCTTCGAAACAGAACCCAAATTACACAAATTGATAGAATATGTCCGAACACTAAGACGAAAATGGTTCACTCTTCTAGTTCTCGCAATGTAGAACACGGAGTACCCCAAGGGAGTGTTCTTGGACCGCTATTATTTTTAATTTATATAAACGATCTTCCCAGTGTCACAAATCATTCAATGATTCTGTTCGCTGATGACAGCACCATCGTGTTCACTGAGGATAGCGAGACTGAATTTGAAAGTGACATAAATAATACTCTCCGAGACGTTAATAATTGGCTGATAGATAATAATTTGACATTAAATACTGACAAAACGAAGTTTATGAATTTTTATGATAAAGACATCCATCGCAATCTTAATATTAATATATCAGGACATGTAATTGAAAATATAGACGAAACCAAGTTTTTAGGATTAACAATAGACAAAACACTAAAATGGGAAAGCCACGTCAAAAATGTATGCCAAAGACTAGCCCAATATTCCTTTGCACTATATAAACTATCGAAAGTCTCGAATCAACATGCATTATTGACAGCATATCACGGGTACGTTACATCCACACTGAGATACGGCGTTATATTCTGGGGTAACGCAAACCAACGGGAAGTAATCTTCAAAGCCCAAAAAAGATGCTTACGAGCAATAAGCAACTTGCGTCAATCCGATAGCTGTAAAACTTACTTTAAAGACTTAAAAATTCTGACATTTCCATGCCTTTATATATACGAGGTGGCAGTATTTGTAAAGAGCAATCCTCAACTATTTAAAGGACTTATAAGTAGACGTAATCGCAACCAAATTAAGAACATATCTCATAAGTCAGAGTTATTTGACAAGAGTTTTTTTGGAATGGCACCAAAACTCTTTAACAAGTTACCAAAAACCCTGCGAGACGTCGACAATATTCATCAGTTCAAGCGCGATTTATTTAAACTGTTGTTATCTAAAAACTATTACAAAGTTACAGAATTTTTGGAGGAATATGCATTTTAGGTTAAGGTTTTCCATACTTAAAATTACTCTTGCTACACCTAATTGGTAAAATTACATTGATACACTTACTTACATAAGAACACCTTTGTTAAACCACATGTAATTTATGGCAAATAAATAAAATTGAAATTGAAATTGAACTGTTAAAATACCAATTATCTCTGAAGCGGTCAATTTTGGGACTGGACATTATGGACATGAATTGGTTGGAAATATTTCCCTCTATAACCTTCTAACAAGAAGTGGTCGAATTACCAATAACCTTTTATAACGGGAATTTTTCTGCGTGCGAATGACATGTAATAATATGATATCCCTATTTACTAAGCTGCTCCTGGGTTATGTTTGTAAAGGTCACAAAAATATCAGGGGTCTTTTACCAGTTACAAATAATTTTGAACTACCCTTTTACCAGACTTAACACTCATTTTTAACCGCCGACCCAAAAAGAGGGGTGTGATAATTTTGACCGCTATATGTGTGTATGTATCTGTATAACGTATTATACTGCAGAAATTAACCAAAGAAAATGTCTGTCTGTTTCTTTGCAGGTCACAATAGAACATGAAAAGCCTAGTAAGAGTTAGAAAGCTAAAAACCTGCTGAAAAACTGTGTGTTTTATTACTACAATTTAAACCAACATTTTATTGCTTTAAAAAGGCTGCCCCATTACTCGTTATCAGCGAAAAAGTCTCCAGTTTATTATCACACCTGTAATATTGTAATATTGCGGTCAGAGGGAAGCGCCGGCGAGTTTGCTAAAGTTATAAAACTCAACTTTGCCTGTAACATCGATTTTATTGCTTCGAAAGTCTGACGCTTAGTTTACACTGCTTCCGCCACCAAGGAATATGCTAAAGTAGTTTTAGCTAGCAGCTTCGCTTTTTCTTCTACTCTACGTTTTTTTCTCAAGACGCATAGTATGCATATTCGCTTTCCGCGCCTGTCTATATTTCCGCCGATTCCTACTAAACCACGCAACGGATCTTGAACAATGTGACGGACAAACAAATAACTAACTAACTAAACATTGCTTTTAGGTGCCGCACATACCGCCCGGAGTTCTCCGTTCGCGTTCCGCGTTTTTCTAATGTATGGAACCGTTCACGCTGAAGCGGTCAGAACGCGGAGTTCTCGTGAAAAAATCTGAGAGCTCTGAACTTGGAACGCGGAATTCCGGGGTAGTATGGCGTCTTAACATTGTCAGGTTTCCTCACGATGTTTTTCCTTTACCGTTAGCGAGTAGTATTGCTACTACAAATCTTTCATTAATTTATTTTCCTTCATTCCTTTATTGTTAACTAAGAAAGAAATGAAGGAAAACAAGAAAACTTTCACGAAAATACTTGAAAAGCTGTCTCTCTAGTGACACAATACGAGTAATACATCACTGCCGCGGTCTGTAATGGGTGCGTTGCTGGCTGGCTGGCTGGCGCGCTGTTGATGGCCGACAGCGCAGCGTAGCGAGCTCCAGGTCAACACAGTGCGGTCAGCATCGCAGCCCTTGATGGACAAGCTAGAATGAAGGCCGAGACTGAAGGTCGAGGCCTTTATAGCGCGGACAGTAATGAAATTTCACACAACTTTGCTGGCACCTAATCCAAGTAGCCGGCAAGTCCGACTTTGCTCAAAGAAGGTTGTCAAATTAATGACCACATTACGATCGTTTGTGAGTAAAATCCGTATTCACCTACAAAATACTTTATAGGAAGCTTCCACGAGAACACAACATGATCAAGTTTCCAACGGATACAGTTTATGAAAGCCCCAAGCTTGGAGCGAGCAATGTTTGCCAGACGTTGTAAAATTTTGTTACCCGGCCGATAGATCGAATTACTTTTGATTGTGGAGCCTAGAGGAACAGATCTTTCAGGAGCACGGATGTTTTTTTTCCTCCCTCGTCTTTCCAGCGAATGGTGCTTAGATCAAATTAACTTTTATAGCTTCGTCTATCTAGATTTAGATCTGGAGCAGTTCTCGTAGAGTGACTCTACTTTATTCCATCATCAATGTTTGCCCTTTTAAATTATTTTAGGGTAAACCCAACTGTAACATAATTTAAATTTGATGATTGAAATTCTCTCGTGCTGTGTTTGAATTGATTGAATACTCTAATATTAAGATTAATAAATTATCCTCTGTTTAAATAACAAACTAATTTCTGTCTTCAGAGATTCACAAACGCTCGAGTATTATAAACGTAGAAAAGCATTTAACTATTATATTTACTTCTATGTGCATATGAACATAGTTTACAACATTCTCACACCATTATAGACACTGTAATCAAACGGTACCTAACAGTTATTTTCATAAATGTTTAACAATTAATAAGTATTACAAAATTTTACCGTTTTTGTATTTTAATGTTAAAATCTAAATAGCATCAGTAAAATTATATTAACTTTACTCTGGACCAGCGCTATGAGATTTAACAACCAATTTAAAGCAACGATAACATTAAAACCCCTATGTGTCTATCCATATCCATTCCAACCCTCATAAGGCTTCAGAGTTAACTATCACATTTCTGAGACTCGTCCCTGAGGCGTCCGCGTGAAGATATCGCTCCCGAGGGGTGCACCGGACTCTCAACCGGGCGGCGTATTCACAAACTCTATATACGTCAAGTGTAGGCAGACTAGCTGCACGATATTCTGACGATATCAAAGCCACGGCTCAACCAGGGGCCTTAGCCTGTAACACAATGGCGTATCAATGGCGTTCCAGGTAGAAGGACAAAACCGGGATTTTTTTCGTTGTTCTCCTACAACCAGTGAACTAATCCTCTAAAATAAGACTCATAATATTATTTGCTGTACTACAAAAACATTAAAAGGGCTGACACTGGACCGACAGCTTTAATAAATCGTTATTAAAAAAAAAAAAATCGTTATTGAAACCATCAGCCGGGAGCCCATTTTGGCACCATTGCGTTACAGGCTAAGGGTGGTATTCTAGAACGCTAAATAAACTCATTTCAAACTAGAACGCTACTTAAACTCTGTTTAAACTCAGTTCAAACTAGAAAGCTCCTTGAACTCTGTTTAAACTCAGTTTAAGTAGAGTTTAGTAGTGTCGACTGTCGATAAAACAGTGCATGTTTTGATTTGAATATCCCTCCCTTCATATCAAAACATGCACTGCTTTATCGACAGTCTGAACTCTGTTTAAACTGAGTTTAAGTAGCGTTCCAGAATACCACCCTAAGTAAGGGCCCTGGACCTCGATAGCCGCAAACCCGGCTAAAGTGAAAAAAATACGAAGAGGTATAGTATAAAAGTGGACGAATTCTTAAGATGAATACCGAGGCACAACTAGCATCGCCAATGGAAAAAAAACATATCTTTTTTTTGGATGCTTTCTTGCTTAAAACGAATCATCAAATGATAATCCCTAGGTTTAACTATTTTTTGGACCTAATGTTTAGATTCCAACGTAGAACACCTACGAATAAAACCCGCCGCCGCCAAAAGCTGATTAAACAGGGTGCACTCTAAGTCAATAGCGGAACTTTAAGTAGGCTGTCTACTGATCAGTACAAACAACTTGTACTAGGTGGCGAAAAAAATGGAGCGAAAAAAATATCAGCTGTTTCATACATTTGGCGCAGTTCTGAGTTGACCTGTTGTATGGAACAGCTGATATTTTTTTCTGTAGAAGTCCATGGATTCCATAATAATAAATGGGTAGTGAAATTTCGGGTTAAAGGTAATATAGTTGCAATCACCAAAGACCCATAGTCCCATAGTCCCATAGTCGGATGACTGTGAACTTGTTTTAAGATTTTAATAGCAATACATTGGCCACATAATATTTTGTTACTACTTGTTACTGTTTAGCTCCAATGCTGTTCAGAAAAACCCTACATCATCTCTGTAATTTACGGAACAATACTTTAGGCCTTAGCGTCTGTACAGTGCTACAGTACAGTACGTGATAATTTTTACATAGAGTAGGCTTGCCCAGCATCCATATCATCCTATAGAACAATATGCCATTGATTACAGCGCAACTCGGGTCTGTTTTAATATTATAGTTTGGCAATACGTAGCCCGGAGCGTTAGTTTAAATAAATCGCTTGCTAAACTCGCTATTGGATAGTTTTATTGTTGGCTGTTAGTTCTTAAAATAGACGGGCCGATGGTGCTCGGGAGATCGATCGGTCTTTTCGAAGGTAAGTTGGCTCAAGTTGGGTTTTGGACGGGTCAGTGGATGCCGCTTCTTGATACGATGGATGGCTTAGCTAGTTGATTATTAAGGGCATTTTTTTAAATTGCTCTATTCCTTGAACTTAAAAATGTGATTTCCTACAACTTTTGTTCTACGACTTTGGTGAAAGGGCAATTTTGTTTTTCTACACAAAAATAGTGGTAAGTATATTTTCCTTTTTTTGCGGCGCTTAATAACAAGTGATGCTAGAAAGGTGATAGATAGTTAGTAAAGGGGCAAGAAAGGGCGCCGCGCAGGCTACGCTGAAATTGTACAAAATATGCAAACTAGATTTTGCTGATAAGAAATATTTTTATTATAATAGTGGGCAGAGGTGGGCTGATGATGATGATGATGTTAATGTAAGTTATAACATTGACAGGTATTTTCTTGATAGCATAGATACAAAAGCGCTTGCACGGTACTCCAGAGGTCACGCGTTCAACTCTCGACTCGACCCAATTTTCAGTCTCTCAATACATCTTTCTGCAAGCGAATTCATCAAAACCCCGCCACGTCATATTATACGGCGTCTGCATACACCGTTACAGTACATTGCCCCGCCAAGTCACCCGTGCCCGTGCGGCTCGCGGCCGCCGCGCCAATGCATTATTCAGCCTATAGTACAGTCGCCCGAAGACTGTAAAAAAAACAATAAAAAGACAAAAATTAAAACAAAACTGACTCCCTTTGTTTTTTCTAAAGCACTAACCCGTGCTAGGGAATAATTTATAATTTTTTATTTTTATTTTATTGATTATTTATTTATTTATTTTTTATTTAATTGGTAGAGCGCCTGCACGTTATGCGAGAGGTTGCGGGTTCAAGTCCTGCGCCGAGTGATTTTTTTCAACTTATTATATGCATATGTTTAAAACTTTATAAAGAGTCTTTTCTTTTTGTGTTTTTTTTTGTTCGCGTTAATGCATTATTCAGCCACCCGAACAGTTGTACAGTCACCCGAAGACAGTAAAAAAAACAAATAAAAAATAAAAATAATAAATATTAAAAGAGTCTTTTTTTGTAATTTCAACTGGCCTTACACGAGTCTACGGCCACATTTCATGGTAACTTTTTATCGTATGGCAATTTAATAAGGCTGTAGAATATCTATTACGATAGGAAAATTAATAATAAAAAAAAATAATAATAAAAAATGTTGCATTTTTAATTTTTTTTAACTTTGCGGCGGATTAAGAATTGCAAGAATTAGGTTTTTATATGCAGAATTACGTACTTTATAACATATCAAAAGGGCAAAAGGGTAACCTTTTACGTGAATTAAACCGGTACGGGCGACTGTACTTCTAGCTTGTACATAATACATTCAAAATACCTTGCCAGCACCTTTTGAGAGCTCGGGGGATACAGAGGAGTGGTGCTTGAAGGTTGGGAGGTTCAAATCTATTTTTAGAAACGAAATATCTTGTTACTAATCATGTTCTTGCAAGATTTTGAATCCACGCGTTCATTGCAAAATGAAACGAGTGATAACGTCAGCGAAGATACCTGAATTAATAGTCTTTTTTTATGAAACCTCTACAAAATCTGGGAACTCGAATTCCTGCTATTCATAGAGGGGGGGGGGGGGGAGGGGGGGGGGGGTTGTGACTTTACGTCACAACTTGCTTTCGCCCGCGACTTCGTCCGCGCAGACTTCGATAAAAAAAGCCTATATTTTTTTGCATTTTATCGATATCAGCGCGGAAGAAGTCGCGGTAAATAGCTAGTAAATTATCTCCTTTCCGAATTTTACAAATCTTGTATTACGCATTTTTAATATCCTTCTTAATGTCGCCGCTTCTTTGAAGAGTGGTCAGAAATGAAGAAGACACGACGAAGATTAAAATGACAGCACGTGAGAGCGTACACTTTTGTTGTACCTAAAGTCGCCCGTAACGTAACCGAGTAGAGTGCTAGCTTGTAAGGGTCGACGTGCTGTCGTGTGTACTAATTGTTACTAACACCACACAAATTATAGTTACAATAATGGAAAAGTAAACCTAATAGGACTAGTGGTTCGCCCCGAACTGTGAACTCGCGACCCCATATAAACTTAACAACCCCATATCTCAGCAACCCCTCGGCCGATTTGGCTCATGTTCGAACTTAAAAATTCTCTTTGCCTCATTTACCCGCCTACCAAATAGCGTGACAATCCGACTAAATTTACTCAAGTTATCGTCGGACGAACATTCATACATACATACAAACATACATACATACATACATACAAACATACAAACGCCGGATTGTTCAAGTAGACTCAGAGAACTTCGCTCGCTTCGCTCGCTCGTTCAAAGAGAGCTTAGCCTGTATTGAAATCTCTGCCCCTGGTAGGTATAAGAAGACTCGATTTCATCAACAAATTCAAAACGCAATGGAATCCGCTTATAGTACAATTAATTTCAGACTAATTTAGCATGGTAGGTAATCGTATTAGGTGGCCACTCCTGGTGTCAGAGTTTTGTGGCCGCCCAAAAAGCCTCGAAATGGATTAACGTTCGTTTTAGTCAACAACAACCGGGACCAACGGTTTAACGTGCCTTCCGAAACACGGAAGCGCTCAGATATTGGTGCCACTAGCGGTCACCCATCCATGGACTGACCGCGCCCGATGTTGCTTAACTTTGCCAATCGATTATTAATGGCTAGTCCAACTAGGCTTTCTGAGTGCTTCAACATCAACGCAATCCTTTAAACTTCACTAGTTACTAACTATCTCCTCTTCTGATGGATGGGAGAGCGCCCACAACGCTCCTCGCCGCAGATACGGTCAGCAACATGGTAGGATACCCTCTGGAAGCTCTTATCACAAACGGCATAAGATCGATAATCGAACAAAAAGGGGTATTCAACCATGTCACCGACTGTACGAAACTGGGTTTGAGAGCCATTACAACTTGAACGGTAATTCGTTTCTGATAAATTAATAATTCCGAGCGCAAGTTTGTTATTTAGATAACAAGGCTGAGTGGCGCTTGATGATAGAATAGATCCACCTTTATCGTGGTGCCATGACTAAAATGTGTAATAAATTATTTATTGAACGAGCGACCGAAGCGAAATAAGTTCTCCGAGTTTACTTTAACAATCCGATGTTTGTATGTTTGTATGTTATTTGTTTGTAAGAGTGTATGTATGTTTGTATGAATGTTCGTTCGTTCGTTCAACTCAAGTTATCGCCGAACGAACATAATACATACAAACATACTTACGTAGTAATATACAAACGCCGGATTGTTCCAGTAGACTCGGAGAACTTCGCTCGCTCGTTCAATAAGCAAATGGTAAATTTCTAGAATTTTAATTTAAACTTCAATGCAATTAAAAGAAAAGGGTCGTTATAATGATGTAAGTATAACCATGACATGAATGAAATTAATATCATTATTGTTTCATGAAAATAAATTAACTGAAGTTGGATCATAAAACTGGATTGCATAAAAATCTAAAAGCCACAAAAGAAGAAAACAGTGCTGAAAAAACTCAGACAGTTAAAAGCTCAAGCCACCAAGCACTTTGTTAACTTCAGCCACCAATCTATCCAGCTAGTGATAATCGTACGATATAAACTTTCAACGTGCTAAATAGGCTATGTATTGTAAAGAGCTCTCGCCATTCCGGGGAAAACTGGATCGAACCGGATCGCGTCAGCTGAAACTAGATCGAACCGGCCAAAACTGGAACTTTTCGTGAGGATAAAAGGGAAAAGTTTCGTGCGTGTCGTTTCGCAAGTTGTTATTGTGCTTTTACAAATAGGTACATGCTACCACAGAGATTAAAATTGGAAAACTTTCAACTAGGAAGTAAATAATAATATTTTTTACTGCTAAAATATCTACGTTACATGATTTAAGGCGCATTTTTATCGCTTGATGCGTTATTGCGATATTTGTTTTCAGTACATTTTGTATTAGGATGGCCATGGAGTAACACACTGCTACGATACTAACGCTGCAATGGAAATAGGACGTTCCTAATACAAAATGTGTTGATAACAGATATCGCAACAACGCATGCGATAACACTGACCGATAAAACACGCATGTGTGGTGGGAGCCTTTAACATTTTTTATTTGAGTTTATGAATACGGTTGGATTCATGAACTTGCCAGTCGTTGATGAAAATGCATTGAAATATAATAATATGTGATTTTTCACAATAACCGCTCGCGCCTGAAAGAACCCAGGCGCGAGCATTAGTCAAAGTCCGAGAAATCCCAGCTCGGTAGAAACATATCTCTCGTTACGACCTATCTTTTCTTACTATGAGTAATGGACGGTAGGTCACCGTACTCTTGGCTTGTCAGCTGGGTAGTTTAATTATTCACGCTGGTAAATTTACATTCGCCACAGACTCGACAACGTTGTCTGTGGCTCGAGGGCTGATTACTTAGAGGAGACAAAAAAGTTGTTTTTCTCGTCTTGTTGAATTACGGACGCCTTGTGAAAGACTGGAAATCCGACACTTTTGAAAGAGTAGGTTTAGGGTTCCGTACGTCACAAGGAAAAACGGAACCATTGTAGGATCACTCGTGCGACTGTCCGTCTGTCATACCCAATTTTCTCCGAAAGTACTGAACCGATGGAGTTGAAATTTGGTACACATAATTGAACGAGCGAGCGAAGCGAGCGAAGTTCTCCGAGTCTACGTGAACAATCCGGCGTTTGTATGTATGTATGTATGAATGTTCGTTTGACGATAACTTGAGTAAATTTAGTCGGATCGTCATGAAATTTGGTAAGCGGGTAAATGACGTAAAGAGAATTTTTAATTTCGAACATGAGCCAAATCGGTCGAGGGGTTGCTGAGATATGTGGTCGCGAGTTCATAGTTCTAGTATGTACGTGGGTGACCTTAATACGGACATGTAACGTAAAAAGTCTCTAAAAAATTGCTATACAAACTCTGTGCTGTTTATAGTGTAAAAAAAATATGTTTAGTGTATGTCAGTGCGGAACCCTTAGTGCGCGAGCCTGACTGGCACTTGGCCGGTTTTATTCTACAGCAACAGCAAAATCGCGCCTCTAATCTCGAAACCTCTCAGAACGCAGGACGCTCGTAGGTATAACGTGACCGAAAGGGTACGATTTTCTACATGCTTTTGGGTTTTACACATTTCATCATCAGACTGACATTGTCCATTCTTTGTAGTCTGTATTGCTTTACAGTTTACCCTGATGCCTGCTCTCTTCCCTCTTGTGGTGCCAATGAAACGTGGTGTCGGCAAAACGTGGTGTCTGCGAAACGTGGTATCGGCGAAACGTGGCGTCGGCGAAACGTGGTGTCGGCAAAACGTGGTGTCTGCAAAACGTGGTATCGGCGAAAGGTGGTGTCGGCGAAACGTGGTGTCGGCGAAACGTGGTGTCGGTGAAACGTGGTGTCGGCGAAACGTGTTATCGGCGAAACGTGGGGTCAGCGAAGGGTCGATGAAAGGTAAATCGGAGAAAAGTGCTGTCGCTGAAACGTGAATCGGACAATCGTGCGCCGATGAACCGTGGTAAATTACTATCGTTATTTCTATCTATCCACTGTATTTACCATTTTTGAACGAGCAAGCGAAGCGAGAGAAGTTCTCCGTGTCTACTTGAACAATCCGGCATTTGTATGTTTGTATGTATGAATGTTCATTCGCCGATAACTTGAGTGAAGTTAGTCGGATCGTCATGAAATTTGGTAGGCGGGTAAATGAGGCAATGAAAATTCGAACATGAGCCAACTCAGTCGAGATTTTGCTGATATATGGGGTCGCGAGTTCACAGTTCCGGGCGAACCACTAGTTATTGATTTATATTAATGGTATCGTAGGTACTATTTTTCACACATTTTACCTCAACACGCTATTGCACTAAATTCAACGTCAACACACCGGAAAAATTCAATCTTTACCTCCAATAAACCGAACGTAACTATCCGCACAGACTTTACCAAAGCAGCAGCTTCCATTCACTATTTTCATAAAATCCACGTCGCAAGTCAAACTACATCGAGCGTGACATATTATTATCCTTGTGACCTATTCTCAAAGACCCCGAACAGCAAGTCGACTAATTTTTAATCTAAATTCACGTCGTAAACGTACATTTTTGAGACGACGCGTTTCAAGAATTAACCCCTTGGGAGTCAATTCGTGTCGCCCGATACACCTTCCGCTAGAAAGTGGAATATTTATGAGGAAACGAGTCCATGTATGAAAGAATATCGTCACGGACGCTTGCGAAGCTCAGAAATATGCTTAATCTCTTCTTTGAAGGAGAATTATTTATAATCTATGACGAGACAAGCGTTCGAAGTGCTATAAACTTGCAGATGCACTCCATTTTTCATTCCGAGAGATAGATTACCATAAGCGAGCCCCTTGAAGCGTGCTTCTTTTAGAAATGCTCTATGACATGCATACTTTTGCAAATAAGCAATTCTCTTTCACTTTAAAGAAAATCAAAGCAATCTCGTGGTTTCGTCTCGATGGAAAGAAACATAATGAAATATTCGCGCTCTTTGGAGTGACAATTCAATCGTAAATACATTGTCTCTAAAAATATCGTTGCCTGTTAGCCCACTTGTAGACTAAGTGCCGTAATATCAATCACAGTTATACTCAGACCTTAGATTAAACCTCAAATTTTGTATGAAAATAAAACGACAGATAGGGTTTAAACTAGTCTTTTTGGTTTAAACGGTGATAGATATTACGGGCCTAAGGTGGACTTGCGTCAGTCAGGGTTAGCCAAATTTGCTACTCCCATACATTTTTATACTTTACTTTATACTTTATTGCACACGAGAAAAAAATACAACATAAATTGCATTTTTGATGTTAACTCAGAGTTAACTGGCTAACCTTGGTTGACTCAAGTGCACCTAAATCTTCCTCTCACCGGTCAATTCGAAGTCGAATCTCACAGTGGAAGCGTCCGCGCGGTCCATCGCACACGCCGCGTTGCTTCTTGTGACCAGTCACACGTGAATGCCCTCCGCCAAGATGCTGCAACGGACTGTACAAGGGCCTGAGTCTGTAACGCAATGGTGCCAAAATGGGCTCCCAGTTGACGGCTTCAATTATGGTTTACTAGTGGTACGCCCCGAACTGTGAACTCGCGACCCAATATCTCAGCAACCCCTCGACCGATTTAGCTCATGTTCGAAGTTAAAAATTCCCTTTGCTTCATTTACCCGCCTACCAAACTTCATTTCGATCCGACTAAATTTACTCAAGCTATCGTCGAACGTACATTCATACATAGAAACATACACACATACAAACGCCGGATTGTTCAAGAAGACTCGGAGAACTTCTCTCGCCCTCTCACCGGTCAATTTGAAGTCGAACCTCACCGTGGGTGGACTGGACGCGTCCGCGCGGTCCATCGCACACGCCGCGTTGCTTCTTGTGACCAGTAACACGTGAATGCCCTGCCGCCAAGATGCTGCTACGGACCCTACAGGGGCCTGAGTTTGTAACGCAATGGTGCCAAAATGGGCTCCCAGTTGACGGCTTCAATTATGGTTTACTAGTGTTACGCCCCGAACTGTGAACTCGCGACCCCATATCTCAGCAACCCCTCGACCGATTTAGCTCATGTTCGAAGTTAAAAATTCCCTTTGCTTCATTTACCCGCCTATCCGCCAAGATGCTGCAACGGACTGTACAAGGGCCTGAGTCTGTAACACATAGGTGCCAAAATGGGCTCCCAGTTGACTTCAATTACGATTTAAGGCTGGAAGATAGCAACGTGGCGGGAAATTCAATTTATTTCCAGTTTTTTTTTATTTGTAGCTAAACTGGTCTGGTCTACGAAGCAGTGGCACTGCCCAAAAAACTTGTCGTAGACCAGAACACATAATCGGCTGAATTATTGTTGTTCTGTTGTTTACAATAATGTAAAGAATACTATGTTATTGCCGCGAACGAAAAATCGCTGAACAAAAATAGCTCAGTTTAGCTACAAAATGTAAAAAAACTGTGAAAATTTTGAATTTCCCGCCACGTTGCTATCGTCCACCCTTAAGAAGACTCCAGGGAAAAGAC